>QARZ01040187.1:16454-41913 GCA_013407115.1 Glycine latifolia | reverse complement strand
TTTGGGATTTAACTTTGTCTACTGAGAAATTTTATTTCTCACAAGAATTGTTTCATGTTTTTCTTAGATAACAATCATGGTCAGGTTCACTGAAGAGCTGGAGTAATGAAGGAAGTTATGTATTAGACTGAAGCATAGAAAATACTATATTTGTATGGACTTTTGTAACAAGAACTATGACTATGTACAATATTAAGTTTATAATTGTACGTTTTATGTTTTAGTAATTTCACTAATAGTTTTCTTGGAAATTTTCCATTAAGCAAATAATAACAAAGTTAATAAAAATAAGTAGAAATTTAGGTTGTTACAGATACCAATTGAAAACAAAAGGAATACCCACAATAACCAAGAGGGGGGGTGAATTGGTTAAAACTTGGTCTTTTAAAATTTTCTTTTCAAAATCAGAGTTAGGATGTTAATCACTTTAAAACCAAGACTGCTTTTATTCAATCAATTTACTCAGCTCAGAATCTCAATGGTTCAAAAACATAACTTGTTGAGTAATGATAAGAATACCAAGAACCAATGAACAAAATAGCCAATAGAGATTAAAGAACAGAGAATCAACACAAGGATTTATATTGGTTCACTTCTCAAGAGAAGCTACATCCAGTTTCTTCTAATCAACACTAGATTAGAGTTCCACTATTATAAATTTCAGTTCTTACAAGCTTGATTACATTTACTCTTTATCAACCCTAGATAAAGAAAGGAAATCTAAAACACTATTAGACACCTTATCAACAAGAACTAGAGAACACTACTCTGTTCTTCCCTAGAGAACACTACTCTAGTGCAAGCCTCAAGAACAAATTTACAACAGCTCCAATTAACAAAAATTGCAAAACAAATTTATACCCAAAAAGAATGGAGAGAAATAACCTGATGATCCAATAACAATGAATGCATATGAGTTACCAATCAGGATTGAATGATCAAAAGCAAATCAGAACATGCTCTCCTATTCTTCTTGTGAAACTCTTGCTCAAGAAATCATTCAAACACGCATGAAGATTAAAGAGAAGGACAAGAGGTTTGTATACTCAGAACAACACTTTCAATCTTTGTGAAGGCTTGTATGTAATCAAAAATTCGAATATCACAGGTTGCAAAACAAAACAAGCCTCACTTCTATTTATAACAAAACTTTATAACTAACTATAATCGATTAAACGCTCCCAATAATCAATTTAAAATCCCTTATGTAATCGATTAAATTGCCATTTTAATCGATTAAAATGTTCATAAGTTTTCTGGGTTTGAATCACGAAGCAAATAATCGATTAATATGACTTGTAATCAATAGCACAACATTTCAGAATAGCCTTGTGTAATCGATTACAATAAATGGTAATCGATTAAAGCAGTGCAACAAGCTTTTCTAAGAACCTTGTGTAATCGATTACAATAAGTGGTAATCGATTAAAGCAGTCAAGCATGACTTTCTTTTAACACTATGTAATCGACTACAATAAATGGTAATCGATTAAATTGTTCTTCAAAGCTTTTTCAGATTTGAAAACGAAGCAAATAATCGATTATCTTACTGTGTAATTGATTAAACCAGTGGCATTTACATTTTTCCAAAAACATTGCTTCTTTGGTTCTTTTATCAAAGGTTGCTTCAATTCTTTATGAAAACATTTAGGCACATGAATGATTAGATGCATGCAATGCAAGGATCAACAGATTGACTACTCTACACACTTTGTTGATTTACATTCTTCGAAGGCATTCCAAGGCATGTGAAAAAGCTCAAAACATTTCTTCAATTCCTAAGCTTCAAGCATCAAGATGCTCCCCCTATTTCTAAAACTTGCAAGGTTCACCACCCGGTCCCGGCATCTCACGTGTCTATACATAGCATATCACCACGGCTCCATCAATGTATGGCCCGGCCTGAGATCAACTTGTCTTGGCTAAGATACTGTCATACACCTCCGTGGGTATTTATGTATATCCACCCGCATTCAGATCACCATGGGCACCATCAATGCATGGCCCGGCCCGAGAACCACTCATCCTGGCTAGGATACTGCCATGCACCCCCCATGGTATCAATGCATACATCATTATCTCAAGCAATCACATAGGTCATCCTCAACTATCACCAACATAATCACATATGTCCCTTACACGTCATTCACAAACATTACAAACAAGTGAGCCGGTGTGAAGTATTAGGTGTCTGGGTTGGCACTTAGATATATCCGAGGTAAGAATCTGAACTAAATCGGACGAGAGCAGACAAGATCAGTCAAAGTCAGTAGAAATCGGAAGAGGTCGATAAGGATTAGTCAAAGGCGGTCAAGGGGTCCTTGGATTTCTATACAATACCAAAAGACGCACTCTGCACTATGCAATCGATAATAACAGATACTACTTGCAAGACTCAGGTTTGTATTAATATCTCCAACCTACACAAGATTGTCTGGGTAATGAAACCTGGTAGCTCACAAAGAAAGATACGAGCTCTGTCGAGTAAGGAAACTCAGTGGCTCATAAAGAAAAGACTTGGACTTAGAAATCCTCAAGAGACTAGCCCATCCCGGGTGAGGAACCTGATATCTCTAAGGAAAGAAACTGAGCTTCTAAAGAGACGACCACGGATAGGGAACCCGGTCGTTCTAGAAGAAAGGACACATGCTCAACCGAGTAGAGGACCCGGTGGCTCTCTTCTCGAGAATGCACGAGCTCATCCGAGTTAGAGAACCCGATGGCTCTTTTCCCGAGAATGCACGAGCTCATCCGAGTTAGAGAACCTGATGGCTCTTTTTCTCTCTCTATCCTCAAATAACTTGAGCTCAACAGCTCTAAAGTATCACCCTGGGTAAGGAACCTAGTATGTATAAAGAAAAGGAAGTGATCCCTAGAAGCTCTAAGGAAACAACCCCGAGTAAGGAACCCGATATATAAACATCCGCCAACGAGGACTTAAGTCACGTCCTTCATGCACACATGCATGCTACGTAAACTGTTTAGCTCGGCATACCCATCCCGGTACCTGGCACCTCCACTAACACTTCGACAAAGAGTCTTGGGAGTTTTTCAGCATCAAAATTCCAACTTCACACACATGAACGGGGAGTTCTTATAACATCTACTCCCCCACAAGAACACCATCGACTCTTCATCCTAGAACATCAAACATCAACACAAAATACCATCCAACAGACATAAAGCATATCACGTCCCATTCATAAAATGACATAGCTTTTTTGGAAAACAATACACACACACCAGGGACATGCAGTTATTGTAACGGTTGGACTCCCTGACCCCCAACCATGGTATCTAAAGCTGTTATCAAACATGATAAACTCCCCTAACCTAACCAAGAGTTTGTTCTATAGCTTCACGACATGTTGTCCTAAGCTTCTGTTCCGACCACGAGGTTCTTCTCGACGTCAGAATTCTGTGGTGGTGCTCGCGGTTTGAAGGTGACATAGAGGATCGAGAATGAGATGTTTTTTGGGTAAGTTTTAGAGAGAAAAGGAGAGAAAGCGCAAAGGAGAAGAATTGGAGAAAAACATGCTTCCACTGCACACCCCTGTGCTTAAGTACCCAGCTGACAGAACAGGTTTGCCTTTCGTGCAAACACAGCAACCGCAAGTCAACAAGGATAGCTAACATCCACTAACACGTATACCAAGGCAAGGGCACTCAAAACAACAATTATCAAATAAAACATACAATAAAACATATAATTAATCACCATATCACACAAAAGAAACGTCCAGCCTATGCCACTTGAAATCCGGGGTGTTACAACTCTCCCACCCTTTTTGGAATTTTGTCCTTGAAATTACTTGATGCAAACAAGGCTGGGTAGGCTTCCCACATCTGGTTTTCTAGCTCCCATGTCGCATCTTCTCCAGATATACCTCCCCAGATTACGTTGACTAGGGGAATTTCTTTTCCTCTTAGATGCTTTGTCCGTCGATCCTCAATCCTCAAAGGTAGTGTTTCATACGTTAAGTTTTCCTTTACTTGAATATCATCCAATCCAAACACATGAGAATGATCATGAATGTACATACGAAGTTGGGACACATGGAATACATTATGGAGATTGGAAAGGGACAGGGGTAAGGCAATTTGGTAGGCGACGGGACCGACTCTCTTTAGAATTTGGAAAGGACCAACAAACCGGGGTGTGAGTTTCCAGGATTTCAATGCTCGACCGACCCCAATCCATGGGGTGACCCTCAAGAATACATGATCACCGACCTCAAACTCTAGGTCCTTCCTCCTCCTGTCATGATAGCTCTTTTGCCTACTATGGGCCATCCTCATCCTATCCCTATACATAAGAAATATGCAAGCTATATGAATGCATGAAATGAACTATCCCAGGGCAAATGGCCTCCACATATCGTACTGTATGTGGCCACACCTCGTACTGGATGTGGACGCTGCTATAGTCTTACGCAAACATGCATGAAATATTGCCATGTATCTTGCGCCTGGGTACTACATATCATACTGTATGTAGCATCAGATTCTGTTTCTCCAAAGCCTCGTACTGGACTTGGAAACAGTAATCCACCTATCTTATTACATCAATATTCATCCATAATATAATCAAATCCATAAGTGAAACACATATACCTTATGGAAAAATATTTTCATCATATGGATTATAAATATGGTTACACCACCATATTTTAATCAAGTAAGATTATTACCATCTTTTATGCATAACCAGAGAATAGTTTTAACTATAGAAAAATTATGTTAGTAATCTAACTAATGATCCTCAATATAAATAATATCTAATTCCCTTGAAACCTTCACAGGAAAAGATTCAAACCTAGTATGAAATCTTGATTCTTCTTTCACTTACTTCCTCACTAATTAATCCTCAAAAGTGAATCATTCAATAGTTAAACCATTAAACTACATACCATTCAACCTCTACTTCTAAATTTAAATCAAAATAGTTTCATAAAAATATCAACAGACGGTCCAAAATATCATTAAAATCACCTTCAAAAGTTCATCAAATGGGCTTCCATACATCACTAATATTGATGGATATAAATCATCACCTATCTTATGGCTTAAATTAACATATTCTCATTAAAGAATAATCTTCAAACATCACGAAATTCAAGCCTAAATAATAACCGTAATTCAGCCTACTAAGGCATGTAAATTAATCCAAACCATGGCTTAACTAGAGATTTAAGCTTTGCCTACCTCAAGTGAGTTTGAGTCTTGAATTTGAATGGATAAATGGCTTCCTTCCTTCCTTCCATTCTTGGAAAATCCTCTTAGAGATGAAGCCTTGATATCCTTCTACTAAACTTGACAAGAACTCTTCTTAAGGTTGCTAGGTTTCTCACGAAAATTTTCTCAAAGTGATGGGTTTGCTTTTCTTTCTTGATTCAAGTTTTAAAAGAGAAAGATGAAATGAAATGAAGGTGATATGAGGGGAGAGGGAGCACGAAATTAAGGTAGAGGAAGTGCCTTGAGAATGGTTTGCACCAAAGGTTCCCCCCTCCCTTTATATAGTGTTTAGAAAATATAACTTTTTCTTAAAAATCTTCCAAGTTGATTTTGTGCCATACAAGTGTCCTAACACTTGTCTTGGTCATAATGAATGCCTTTCCAAGTGTCCACCTAGTTGGCATGCCTTTACAAGTGTCCCTACATGTGTCCAATTTCATGAAGCTTCTCCTTGCTTCATCAAAGTTCATGTGAAGGCTAGATGGAGGTGGAGAAATCTTGGCTTGATTTTTATGTTATCTTGCATCCATGCCATACAAGTGTCATACCACTTGTTTCTATCATGTGGCTTGCTTTCTAAGTGTCTTATCATGAAGTTTCTTGCCTCTTCTACACCCTTCTTCACGTGCTCTTCATACCTAGGGGTGGGAACATAAATTTTTCTTCCTTTTATGCCATACAAATGTCCTTCCACTTTTTATCACAAAACCTGTTTTAGTAAAAGCCTTATTCTGGATTCGTTAACTGTTGGATCTCCTTAAAATAATCTCTAGAGCTTTCCACGTGATCTACCAAAGGAGACAAGAGAAGATTTTTCTTCTTATCTTGTTTTTGATTGGCCTATACTTCTGCTGATTATCAGAAATTACTAAACCATTTTATTAAATTGGTTTATATATTCTATAATTAAGAGAAAATTCCTTAGATTATATGTATCATATTTCCATGTTTTTCTTATGCTTGAATTTTCTTAAATAAAGTCTCAAAGTTGTTATCTTGAAAAATTCCTAAAAATTTTATTCTAAAGTTTTGTGTCTCAAAATATTTTGATACTTAGTTAGCTAAGTGTATGCTATAATTCCATTAGGTTTCTACAAAATTTTTAAAGTTATTTGAGCATTTTTGTCCTAGGGGCATATTGGTAATTTTGTCATGCTTCCTAGGGGCATTTTGGTCATTTTTCAAAAATATACAAGGGTATTTTTTGTAATTTTCATCCTAAGGGTATTCTAGTAATTTCTACTTCATGGAAAGAGTGATTTAGTCATTTCTCTTCAAATATACTTGTATCCAAATCATCATCACATTTCCACAAGTGTTTAATAAAATTTTTAGGATGTTACAGTATCAGAGCAGGTTATTGAGAGTTATTCAAGATCACTATCTTTCTTTAAAGAGAAAATGAATACCACACAAATTACCTTCAAGGAGGGTGCCTCCCTTAATCGTCCTCCAATGTTTGAAGGAGAGCACTTCAGTTTTTGGAAAAATAGAATGAAAATCTTTATTCAATCAAATGACCCAGGTGCTTGGAATGCAATAGAAAAAGGTCCTGTGATTCCTATTAAAACTGTTGGTAATGATATGATTCCCAAAGAATGGGATGAAATGACAAATGCTGAAAAAAGAGTTGTTCAATATGATTTTAAAGCTAAGAATATGATTACTTCTGCACTTTCTTCTGATGAATTCTTTAGAACAGTTAGGTGCAAAAGTGCAAAGGAGATGTGGGAGATGCTAGAGATTACTCATGAAGGCACAGATGAAGTTAGAAGATCAAGGAAGCATGCCTTAATACATGAGTATGAGATGTTCAAAATGAATCCCACAGAAAACATATCTCAGCTTCAAACAAGATTCACTCACATAGTAAATCATCTTCTTGGTCTTGGAAAGAAATTTGATGTTGAAGAATTGAATATCAAAATCCTAAAGTGCCTTACAAGACCATGGCAACCAAAGGTGACAGCAATCAAAGAATCAAAAGACCTTTCCAAAATGTCTACGACTGCATTATTTGGTAAGCTTCTTGAGTATGAGCTTGAAATGTCACAACTAACAAATTCTGAAGATGCAGAAAAGAAACATAAAAGCATAGCCTTGAAAGCTGCATCCTTAAAAGTTGAAAAAGTGGAAGACTCAAGTGAAGAGGATGATGAAGACAACTTGAACTTGATTGTTAAAAAATTAAGCAAATTCTTGAGAAGAAACAAGAATAGGAAGTTCACAAGGAACAACAAAAGCACCAACAAAAGAAGTGACAACAACTTCACTTACTTTGAATGTGGCAAACCTGGTAATATTAAATCTGAATGCTCAATCTTGAAGAAGCAACAAAGTGAAAACAAGGTGAAGAAAGAAGGAAAGCCCAAGAAAGCCTATATTGCTTGGGAAGATAATGAATCCACAACCTCTAAATCATCAAGTGAAGATGAAGAAGCAAATGTGTGTCTCATCTCCACAATTGATGAAGATGATGACTTATCCATTGCTGAAACTAAGGTAAGCTCTGAATTTAATCAAGCTATTGATGCTTTTCAAGAAATGCATGAAGAGGCCCAAAAGCTAGCAAAATCAAACAATAAGCTAAAAGGAGATCTTAGATGGCATGTCACAACTTTCTGAATTACAAGCTGAAATTTGTGAATTGAAAGAAGACAATGAAAAACTTGTTTCAAGTTACAAATTGAATGGATGTGTATGTGCTTCTTCTTCATCTAATGTTGACAAATACAATGATTTGCAAAAAGAGTTTGATGAGTTCAAAAGAAGTCATGGTGAAAAACTTATGGTAGCACTTTCTGAAAATAGTTACTTGGTTGATCTTTTGAGAAGGCTTTACAAAGGAAAATGCAATTTAGCTGAAATGCTAAGTGTGCAAAAGTATGTTGGAGATACTTATGGATTGGGTTACAAACATGGATCAAAATATAATGGAAGAACCAAGTTTGTACCTCCAAAACAGAAATATACAAAAGCAATTTCAAAACCAAGATTTAAACACATGACTTATTTTGAAAATGCATCAAGAACTATCATTTGTAACTATTGTATGAAGAAAGGTCACACATCTTATAAATGCTATGCTAGGAGATTTTATGTGCCTAATGGAGAATGCATTTGGGTGCCAAGAAAAAGAAAAAAAACTAACCCCTATGGACCCAATTTCAATTGGGTACCTACCTTTGTAAATTGATTTGAATTTTGCAGGTATGTCTAAGAGCAAGATCTTCATTATGGTGTCTTGATAGTGGATGCTCTAGACATATGACCGGTGACATATCCATGCTTACAAATTTGACTCTTAAAGATGGAGGATTTGTCACCTATGGCGATAATAACAGAGGAAAAATAATTGGTGAAGGAAGTATAGGAGATAACTTTAAGACCAAAATCAGAAATGTTCTCTATGTGGAAGGATTAAAGCACAATCTCTTAAGCATAAGTCAACTTTGTGATAAAGGATTCAAAGTGTCATTTAATGACAATTGCTGCATGATATGTGATGGACAAACTAGTGAGATGATACACATAGGTAAAAGAAAAGGTCCTATGGAAGAAATTATTCAACTAAATGACTCATTGAATAAAGAAAAGGAAGAACCAAGTGCTGAAACAGAACAATCAACATCTGGACATGAGCCTAAAGATTGGAGAACAACAAGAGATCTCTCCCTTGATAACATAATTGGTGAAGTTTCAAAGGGAGTTTCTACTAGATCTTCATTAAGAAATCTCTGCTGTAACATGACTTTTGTTTCACAAATTGAACCAAATAGTATTAATCAAGCATTGTTAGATGAACATTGGTTAATGGCTATGCATGATGAGTTGAATCAATTCAAAAGAAATGAAGTTTGAGAGTTAGTCCCTAGAACATCAACTCATAAACCTATTGACACTAAATAGGTTTTTAGAAATAAGCTGGATGAAAGTGGAATCATAGTAAGGAACAAAGCTAGATTGGTTGCTAAGGGATACAACCAAGAGGAAGGCATAGACTATGATGAAACTTATGCTCCAGTAGCCAGATTAGAAGCTATTAGGTTATTGCTTGCATATGCTTGTTTTATGAATTTCAAATTGTTTCAAATGGATGTCAAAAGTGCTTTCTTAAATGGTTACATAGAAGAAGAAATTTATATAGAACAACCTCCTGGATTTGTTGATTATAAACATCTCAATCATGTTTACAAGTTAAGAAAAACATTATATGGTTTGAAACAAGCACCTAGATCTTGGTATGAAAGGTTAAGTAAATTTTTGGTTGAACAATCTTTCATAAGAGGTCAAGTTGATAAAACCTTGTTCATAAAGAGAAAAGGAAATGATATGTTCAACTAATCCATCAATGTGCAGAGAATTTTTAGCTACAATGCAGGGTGGCTTTGAAATGTCAATGATGGGGGAACTCACATTCTTTCTAGGACTACAAGTCAAGCAATTAAAGAGTGGAACCTTCCTTAGTCAATCAAAGTACTGTCAAGAGATGATTAAAAAGTTTGAAATGGAAAATTGCAAGGATGCTACAACACCTATGGCAACTTCTACTTATCTTGACACAGATGACAATGGCAGGAGTGTTGATGAATCCAAATACAGGGGAATAATTGGATCCTTGCTATACCTCACTGCTAGTAGGCCTGATATAATGTCGAGTGTTTGCTTGTGTGCTAGATATCAAGCCAATCCCAAGGAATCTCATCTAACAGCAGTCAAGAGGATCCTCAAGTATCTCAAGTCCACACCAAAAGTAGGACTTTGGTATCCAAAAGGTACACCTATCAGCTTAATTGGATATTCTGATTCTGATTTTGCAGGGTGCAAGTTGGATAGAAAGAGCATAAGTGGAACATGTGACTTGCTAGGAAGCTCATTGATCTCTTGGCACTGTAAGAAGCAATCATGTGTTGCATTATGCACTGCTGAAGCAGAATATATATCAGCTGGAAGTTGTTGTGCACAAAGCCTTTGGTTGAAACAACAACTTCAGAACTTTGGTGTTGAGCTAAAGGAAGTACCACTACCGTGTGATAATACAAGTGCCATTAACATCTCCAAAAATCCTATCATGCACTCCAAGACAAAGCACATTGAAATCAGACATCACTTCATCAGAGACCATATCCAAAAGGGTAACATCAAAATTGAATTTGTTGAAACCAATTTTCAATTAGCTGATATATTTACCAAACCCTTGGATAGAGATAAATATTACACTCTAAGAAACATGCTAGGTATCCTTGATGAATCTAATATTTGCTAAAGTATGCTTGATTTGTGCCAAACTATGAGAAATAATTGAACACTTGCTTGATCATCATTTGCATTTGAAAATTCAAATTTGTGCTCCATAATAACTATTCATTTTGCAAATTTAACTCGAATAATTGATTAAGGCACGGAATAATCGATTAAATTCACTTTAAAAGCCATTGGGAATGGAATTTAAGCTTATGTAATAGATTACACAATGAAATAATCGATTATTCTTCATAGAAAATTTTTCAGAAAATCTCAGTCCACTGGAATAATCGATTAAACCAACGAATTAATCGATTACACAAGCTTCAAAACATTTTACAAAAATCTCATTCCACTGGAATAATCGATTACATAAAAAATTAATCGATTAAATTGCTTTGAAAAAATCTCTGAAACTGGCCTTCTCTCTATCATAATCGATTACATAATAGGAATAATCAATTACACTTCATCTTCTGTAACTGGATTGAACTGACATAATCGATTACCTTGCGAATTAATCGATTACAGCTTATACAGAAATTGATTTTCCTTACAAATTAATCGATTACACATGTAAACAATCGATTATTCATGGAGTTACTGCAAAATCTAAAAGATTTTCTTGGAAATTGTAACTGCCCAACTGCCACCAAATTCAAATTTTGAATCTTCCGAGCCTTAAATTGAGTGGTTTAATTCGTGGTAACTATTTTTAATTTCAAATTTTAACCTTGGAGCCTAAAATCTTCTATAAATATAGCCCATGTTAAAGTAAAAAAAATATCACACCACTCTCATCTTCTCTCTTAAGCTTTTTTGTGCTTTTCTTTCTCTGAGTATAGTAAGCCTTGCCTTAGAGTCTCTTTCTTTCTGTAACCATGTCTGCACCAAAGAAACCTAGGTCCTCTAAGAGAAAAGCTGAATCATCTAACCCTGCTGCCAATAGATTAGATCATTGGTTCTCTAAGGAAAAAGATAAAATGACCTACCTTTAGTTTAATGCCACAAAGCTTATAGGTCCTCCCAAACACCTTTCCATAGACTGGTTCATAGGAGAAGGTTTTTAGTTTCCTACATATCTAGAAGCCCAAGGTCTGAAACAATTTATGGAGATGAAGGGTACCTTTTACCCTGAATTGGTGAAGGTATTTTATACCTGTTCCAAGTTCTCCATGGATGGGACAATACTGTCTCAAGTTAATGGGGTTGCAATAGAAATCACCCCTGAAATCTGGGAAGAAGTTGTTGGTCTTACCTTTGATGGTGAAAGGAGATTTGAGGAAGAGGCTGGTGGGTACAATAGGGTAGACACTTACAAGGGTATGCTTCTTGATCCTCACATGAGGTTGAAGCTTAGGTTGAGTGTTGGACCCATGACTCATGAGGATAGGCTTCTCCACTACATCATCACATACATCCTTACCCCTAGAGCCACAAACCATGTCCAAGCCATTGATGATGATTTACAGCTTGTATATGCCTTGAAAAATGGCATTAAGATAAACTGGATTCTTGTTCTCCAGGAAATTATGTTGAAATCCAAGAGATTAATGAACTATCCCTTCCCATATCTGTTCTTGTATCCAGGTTTATTGACTACTTTCAAATTGATGTCTCTAATAAGGTTGTTGACAACACCAACTCCAGCAACAGCCTCATCAAAGAGAAGCATCTTACCAAGCTAGGGATGACCAAGACCCCATATGGATGGCAAATGGCTGGACAACAACTCCCTGGTGCTGATCAAGAAGGGGAAGCTGATGAAGAAGCTGCAGATGCAGGCCCTGCTGAACCATCTTATAGTCCATTTGAATCCCTTATGATTCAAAAGATGGATGCCCTGTTATCATTGCATCATGAGCATAGGGCTGAGACTAGTTCATCCTTGGAAGAGATGAAGTCTAGGCTAGAAAATATAGAAGCTAGGATGGTCCAAAATGAATTTGCTAAAGATGACTAGGCTTCTTGTTCTTCATTATTGCTTGTCTCTGTTTTCTTTTTATTTCCTTTGATTAGTGTACTGCATTCACCCATCAATTAATGAAAATTTCATTTTCCCTTTATCCTTATTTGCTGTGCTTTTCCTTTTGCCTTCAATAAGCCAAATAGGGGGGAGAAAATGTGATTGATTATAAACTCTGCTTTGCTATCTGTTGTGCTCTGTTTTTCTACTATTTTTTTGCCAACCAATAATACATGATTTAGCTAAGTGAAAGGAGCAAACTAACTCAGGGGGAGCTAGCTAATTTGATGTTAATAAATGATTTATGCTAATGCAAATGCAAGCTTAAACTCTTGACACTTGTTCTTGGCAAAAGGGTGATTTGTTTTTCAGGATTATCAAAGTTCAAGACTCTCACCTTGCTTATTCTCAAAGATACTCCAAACTTAAACAGATGATCAATCCATAAAGTGTGTAGAGTAGTCAATCTGTTGATCCTTGCATTGCATGCATCTAATCATTCATGTGCCTAAATGTTTTCATAAAGAATTGAAGCGACCTTTGATAAAAGAACCAAAGAAGCAATGTTTTTGGAAAAATGTAAATGCCACTGGTTTAATAGATTACACAGTAAGATAATCGATTATTTGCTTCGTTTTCAAATCTGAAAAAGCTTTGAAGAACAATTTAATCGATTACCACTTATTGTAATCGATTACACAAGGTTCTTAGAAAAGCTTATTGCACTGCTTTAATCGATTACCATTTATTGTAATCGATTACACAAGGCTATTCTGAAATGTTGTGCTACTGGTTTAATCGATTACAAGTCGTATTAATCGATTATTTGCTTCGTGATTCAAACCCAGAAAACTTATGAACATTTTAATCGATTAAAATGGCAATTTAATCGATTACATAAGGGATTTTAAATCGATTATTGGGAGCGTTTAATCGATTATAGTTACTTATAAAGTTTTGTTATAAATAGAAGTGAGGCTCATTTTGTTTTGCAACCTGTGATATTCGAATTTTTGATTACGTACAAGCCTTCACAAAGATTGAAAGTGTTTTTCTGAGTATACAAACCTCTTGTCCTTCTCTTTAATCTTCATGGGTGTTTGAATGATTTCTTGGGCAAGAGTTTCACAAGAAGAATAGGAGAGCATGTTCTGATTTGCTTTTGATCATTCAATCCTGATTGGTAACTCATGCATTCATTGTTATTGGATCATCAGGTTGTTTCTCTCCATTCTTTTTGGGTATAAATTTGTTTTGCAATTTTTGTTAATTGGAGCTGTTGTAAATTTGTTCTTGAGGCTTGCACTAGAGTAGTGTTCTCTAGGAAAGAACAGAGTAGTGTTCTCTGGTTCTTGTTGATAAGGTGTCTAATAGTGTTTTAGATTTCCTTTCTTTATCTAGGGTTGATAAAGAGTAAATGTAATCAAGCTTGTAAGAACTGAAATTTATAATAGTGGAACTCTAATCTAGTGTTGATTAGAAGAAATTGGATGTAACTTCTCTTAAGAAGTGAACCAGTATAAATCCTTGTGTTGATTCTCTTTTCTTTAATCTCTATTGGCTATTTTGTTCATTGGTTATTGGTATTCTTATGATTACTCAACAAGTTATGTTTTGAACCATTGAGATTCTGAGCTGAGTAAATTGATTGAATAAAAGCTTTCTTGGTTTTGAAGTAATTAAGATCCTAACTCTGATTTTGAAAAGAAAATTTTAAAAGACCAAGTTTTAACCAATTCACCCCCCTCTCTTTGTTATTGTGGGTATTCCTTTTGTTTTCAGCAAGGACCATGGTCAGTGCATCGATGAGCCCGTGTTGGGGCGGCCCTCGTTTGTGGCGATGCATATGTACTGGGAGGTGCATGGCATTATCCTAGCCAGGATGAGTTGATCCCGGGGCGGGCCATGCATTGATAGAGCCCATGTTACATACTACATTTGCACGACGGACATAGGATGATGGTTGTAGGGTACCGAGGTACTGGGGGCCACGTCTGTTAGGAACTCCTTCTAACACCCAGATGCTGATCACTACCTGGAGGGAGCGATCTGTGCATGACAGAGTGACCCTGACAAGCTACTGCATCATTTGTATGCCGAGATGGACTATTTCCGTGATGGTACCACATTGCATGATGAGAGTTAAGTCAGGAGCATGCATCATGCTAGACATTATAAGTAGACTTATGGAATGTTTGTGAGTGCCCGTGCATGATAGTGCTTGATAGAATAATTGGATATTGTGATGGTATGGTGATGTCTGGATTGTTTCCCTTAACTATGTCATTTATTGTTTGTTGTTTGATATGATGAACTCACCTTTGCTTTGTTGTACCTTGTGGTTTGGTACATGTGATGATCACGAACCGGGTTCGTGTGAGCAAACGGGCAGCAATAGGTGCTTTGGGAGATAACCATCTCTTGGTTGGAGTCATCGGGTGGTCGGGATGTCGATGGACTAGATCCCAGGTAGGAGTTGTATTTGCTAGTTACACCCCTTGCTTTTAAGGGATACACCCCAGTGTTTTTCTAATTACACCTCTGACGATTAATTTTTTATTCCTTTTGTAAAACACGTAATACGTTTTGGACATAGTACTTGTACCTCAACTAAACTGTGTTTTGTATATATATATATATATATATATATATATATAAACTTCGGATGACTTATGTGTATCTTAATTACGTGTATATTCCATGATGAAGATCATTATATGTTCGTGAAAAATTTTCCATTGTTTTTATAATTAAATTTAAGGAGTTTTCATTTAAAACATGTTAATGGCGTGATTAAGAGTTAGTGATACAGTAGCAACGTGGCAGGTCATTACACATTTCAATATCAACATCATAAATAATCGCATTTCACATCTATATACCATATGCCTTAGATTCACATTCCCCAGGTCTTCAAACAATACAAACCTCATTCAGTCACAATCCATATTACCATGAGATTGGTAATTTAGGAAAATTCTAAATTAAAGGGGAGGACTACAATATAGAAAACACACTCTTATGCTCATTTAAAATTTTAATAAATAATTAAATAGAAGGATGCATTAATAAATAATTAAATAGAAGGATGCATTATAAAATTTTGGGCAGAGTCGCCTCTGTAATTAGGACTTTCTCCAAAAATTCAATCATTACAACAACAACATCAATCACAGTTTTATCCATCAACAAGCAAATTCATCACATCCCATTAGTTAAAAACACAGTTTTTTTTTTTGAAAAAGAGCACACACAGGAACAAACACACATCAATCATAAATACATCGCATCCCATTAGTTAAAACGTAGTTTTTCTTGAAAACCAGCACACAACAAGGATAGGCAGATATCGTCATAGTTGGGCTCCCTGGCCCCCAACTATGGTACCAAAACTATAACTAAATAATAAACTCCCATTACCTATCTATATCCCTCTGTTAGCTCCTCGAAATGTCATTTTGGGATCTCTCAAGTTCACATGCTTTGGCCCAATCACAGAGCTCTATATACCAAATCAAAGACAATTTAGTATATATTTCCAAGATAAGATCAATATTAACATTTGGGGTCAAATACCCACTATTACACCCTGGAATTTCAAGCTGCTAAGCTGGACGTTTTATGTGTGTGTTATGTTGATTGATTATATGTTTTATTGTATTATTTGTTGTTTTGAGTGCTTTTGCCTTGGGTTGTGCGTTTGGTGGGTGTAAAGTCAACTTTGTTGGCTGAGGTTGCTGTGCATGCACACAAAAGGAGACATGTCTTGGTAGCTGTGTTTATAAGCAGCAGACTGACGCAGCAGAAGTGTGCTCTTCCTTTCTTCATCTTTGCATTTTCTCTCTGTTCTCTCTCTAAACTTACCCAGAAAACCTCTCATTCTTGATCCCTTTGTGTTACCTTCAACCCGTGAGAACCACCACAGAATCCCGATGTTGAGAAGGACCTCGTGGCCGGAGTAGAAGTTTAGGACAATGCATCGTGTAGCTGTAGAACGAACTCCTGCTTAGGTAAGGGGAGTTTATTATGTTTGATAACAAATTTAGATACCATGGTTGGGGGCCAGGGAGTCCAACCATGACGATAACTGCATGTCCCTGGTGTGTGTTATTTTCCAGAAAAGCTATGCCTTTTTAATGAATGGGATGTGATATGCTTTATGTTTGTTGGTTGGTGTTTTGTGTCGATGCTTGATGGTGTTCTTATGGGGGAGTTGATGCTGTAAAAACTCCCCATACATGTGTGTGAAGTTGACATTTTGATGCTGAAAACTCCCAAGACAACTTGTAGTAGTGTTCATGGAGGTGCCGGGTATCGGGATGGGTATGCCGAGCTGAGCTGTTTACATATCATGCAAGTGTGTAAGTAGGACGTGACTCTTAGTTCTTGTTGGTGGATGTCTATATACCGGGTTCCTTACCCGTGGCTGTTTCCTTAGAGCTACTAGGGCTCGCTTCCTTTTCTTTAGATATACCGGGTTCCTTACCCGGGGTGGTACTTTAGAGCTGTTGAGCTCAAGTTGCTTCAAGAGAGCCATCGGGTTCCCTAACTCGGATGAGCTCGTGCCTTCTCGGGAAAAGAGCCATCGGGTTCCCTAACTCGAATGAGCTCGTGCCTTCTCAGGAAAAGAGCCACCGGGTCTTCTACTCGGTTAAGCTCACCTCCTATCCTCAGAGCTACCGGGTTCCTCACCTGGGATGGGCTATTCTCTTTAGAATCGCTAAGTTCAAGCCTCTTCTTTGTGAGCTACCGGGTTCCCTTATTCGGCTTTCGTAACCCGGACAACCTTGCGTAGGTTAGTAATACTAATACAAATCTGAGTCTTGCATACGCTATCTGTTATAATCGATTACAACGCTTATGTAATCGATTGCATAGTGCTGAGTCCATCCTTTGGTATTTTATCGAAAACCCAAGGACCCCTTTGACCGCCCTTTACCGACCTTGACCAATCTTGTCTGCCCTTATCCGACCTTGTTCGGATTCTTACCTCAAGGTTGTTATATCTAAGTGCCAACCCGGACACCTAATACTTCACACCGGCTCACTTGTTTGTGGTGTTGTGATGACATCTAAGAAATGTATGTGATTGTGTTGATAATAGTTGAGATCGGCCTATGTGATGGCTTGAGATAATGATGTATGCATCGATACCATAGGGGGTGTATGACGAGTATCCTATCCAGGACAAGTTGTTCCTAACTGGGTCATACATTGATGGTGCCTATGATTATCGAATGCGAGTGGATATGCATTGATACATGGGGTGTATGACAAGTATCCTATTCAGGAAGAGTTGTTCCTAACTGGGTCATACATTGATGGTGCCCATGGTTTTCGAATGCGGGTGGATATACATAGATACCCACGGGGGTGTATGACGAGTATCCTATCAAGGACGAGTTGTTCCTGATTGGGTCATACATTGATGGTGCCGTGGTGGTAGGCTATGTATAGACACATGAGATGCCGAGATCGGGTGGTTAACCTTGCAAGGACCGTGGTCAGTGCATCGATGAGCCCATGTTGGGGCAGCCCGTGATTTTGATGGTATGTACATGGGGGTGCATGACGTATTAACCTATCTAGGACGAGTTGTTCCTGACTGGGTCATGCATTGATGGTGCCCATGGGACATATGGAATTTGCATGACGGAAATAGGATGATTGGCTATAGGGTACTGGGCTATTGGGGGGCAACGTTTGTTAGGTACTCCTTCTGACACCCTGATGCTGATCACTGCTGAAGGGGAGCGACTTGTGCATGATAGAGTGACCCTGACAAGCTACTGCATCATCGAGACCACAGGGTAGACTATTTCCAGGATGGTACCACATTGCATGTTGAGAGTTGACTCAGGAGCATGCATCATGTTAGATATTATAAGTTGACTTATGGAATGTTTTTGGATGCCCGTGCGTGTTAGTTGAATGATGAGAGGCTCGGATATTTGTAATGATATGGTGAAGATTGGATTGTTTTCCCTAACTGATGTTATTTAATGTTTGTTGTTTAACATGATGAACTCACCTTTGCTTTGTTGTGCCATGTGGTTTGGTACCTGTGATGATTGCAAACTAGGTTCATTTCAGCAGACGGGCAGTAATAGGTGCCTTGGAAGATGACCATCCTTTGGTTGGAGCCGCCGTGTAGCTGGGATGTCGATGGACTAGATCCCGGGCAGGAGTTATGTTTTGCTAGTTACACCCCTAGTTTTAATGGATGCACCCCATTGTTTTGCTAGTTACAGCCCCATCGTTTAATTCTTATTTCCTTTGTAAAACACTTAATACATTTTAGACATAGTTATTTGTACCTACAACTAAACTATGTTTTGTTTATATATATATATATATATATATATATATATATATACTTGGATGACTTATGCGTATCTTAATTACGTGTATATTCCATGATGATGATCATTATATGTTCACGAAAAATTTACCATTGTCTTTATAATCAAATTGAAGAAGTTTTCATTTAAAACATGTTAATGGCGTGTTTAAGATACAGTAGCGACGTGGAGAGTCGTTACACCCACTCAAATAAAAAAGGGGCTAAAAGGGTGTTTGGGAGTTCACACCAAAAGACATCATTTTGAAATTTTGATCACACCAATGTGACCGGGGCTCAACAAAGATCATAGAAATGAAATCTATTTCATAAAAAGAAGACTTATACAACATCTCATTTTCAAAGAGTTTTCAAAGGAAGTGGTAAAACTCTCACAACGGTACCCAAAACACAAGAGACACACTAAGAGAAGCTTAAACTAGCTAGGAGAAGACAAAAGAAACTAAGGTTACCGCAAAGAAACCAAGAAAAAAGGATTGGAGGCTCCGTACTCTACCAAAACTTTGAGATGAGTTTCAAAGATTCTGCTCCGATTAAAGTGTTCCTCTTCATGCGGTGGTCCAACGACAAGCGGCAGTGGCTCGTAGTGGTCACCGGTGGCTGTGAGTGGTGGAGGAGGATGGTGGGTGGAAGAGGATGGTGGGAGGTTGGGGGAAGGTGTGGGAAAGAAGAAAGCCTCCACTTTTGTGATTTATGCTGCTGGTACGAATTTATAACTGCCTTGACTCACCCAAGCGAGTCAAAATGCCTGCCAAAATTCACCTGGACGAGCTGACCCAATTTTAAAATTTTTGGTTTAGTGAAAAATTATTATCTCATGCTTAAGAAGTTATTTCACCAATCCCAAGGGTCAAAAGTTACATATGTGGCTTAGGAGCCTGCTTTTAAAATTTGAAGTCAATCCAACAGCTAACCAATCCAAAATTGTGATTTTACTAAAATAGGTTTTGGGTCAAACTTTAAATCACTCAATTTTCAACACAGCTCAAACAAACTTCGCACAACCTAACATACATACCAAGAAATTACACCAAGGTAAAATGCATAACCAATCAACCAATCTAAATTAATCAAATAGTCAAACAATCACAACAAATACATCAAAAATCTATTTCAATTATCGAAATTTCTGGGTTTTACACGTACCCTCAGTATCCAAATAATATTAATACATATGAATCATTTTCTAACATCACTGATACAAACATTAAATCACTTCGAATCAATCCCTTGCATTTGAGAATCTTGAGAATATTTACCGAGTATCGATTCCTCGCATATGAAATAAATATCCCAGCATAACAACCATAATCTCATGCTATTTGCAATCAAAATGTTATGCTTTATTCCTAGCAACGTAATGTAAAGAGCAATTTCATTCAGTTCAAATTCTAAGGGTACTTTCTAGTCAAAATTAAAATCCAATTTCATGAAACAAGTGATCAAATAGAATTAAGCATTACGAAAAAAATGAAATCACTAGTAATGAGTAGAAAAAATTCATATATATATATATATATAATATCAAATGAGATACATAAGGGTTTGAAGATTACATCCAATCCTTTGGAGAAACTAGTCGATCATTGTGTAGAGCACAAGATCAATAGAAGAAATGATGAAGCATGCGATCCACAGTCATTTCTCTGCAGCTCCAGCTCCCTTTTCTCTCCTTGTTTCATGTTGTTCTTCATTCTAGTTTGTCTACGTTCTACTTCTGGTTTCTCTTTTTGCATGGCTTTTAAATGAAATGGTCCAAGAGGTGGCAGACCAACTCACCTAGGCGAGTTGCTTCCTTCATGCTGAAGTTATGTCACTCACCCAAGTGAGTTGATAAGTTCATTCTGAAGGAATTTTAATAGCCTAGGTTAGTTAATTGCTAGTCTAGACGAGTGACACTTTGAAATTCTTTATAATAACCTTTGGTGCTTTTCATCTTGGCTTGGTTTCTAAATCCAACAAATAACCATCAAAACATAAGAAATGCATGGATGAATCTTCCATATTTAAACAAAAACATTTATAAATGTACAATATATAAAACAACTAGAATTAAGGGAAGTTTACAAGAAAACTACTAAAATCAAAAGATAAGTGCTAGCATTCTAATCCCAAAAATAAATAAAATATGACATTTATTAAAGCTCCTAATTGCTGAGGGATCATCTCTCACAAGGCTGCTAGACTTCACAGAAAAGGATTATCTTTATTGGAATGGCATAATGGAAATGTACATCAAGTCCAATCAATAAAAAATCTAGCTTATCATCATGACTAGTGATATTCCCATTCCCAAACCAGAAGCAGAATGTACATATGTTGATTGGAATTTCAAAATGACGTCTTTTTGATGTAGACTCAAAAAACACCATTTTAGTCCCTTTTAAAATTGAATAGGTATTTGACCATGAATGTTAATATTAAGTTTGTCTTCAAAATCTATACTGAATCATCTTCAATTTGGTATATAGAGCTCTGTATTTGGACTAAAGGACGTGAACTTGAGAGATCTCAAAACAAAACTACAAGGAGCTAAAGGAGAGATATAGATATGTGGGAGGAGTTTATTGATTTTTTATAGCTTTTGATACCATAGTTGGGATCAGGGAACCCAATTATGGGGATGTATGTCTGTCCCTATTGCATGCTGGTTTTCAAGAAAAACTTTGTTTTAAATTAATGGGATGAAATATAATATATTTGTTATTGATAAATGAAATTGTGAATGATGTTGTTGTTGTATTGATTAGAATTTTTGGGAAAACACTTCATTATAGAGTAGACTTTGCCCAAAATTTTATATATGTTCTTCTATTTACCTCTTTAATTTAGAATTTTCCTAAAATATCAATCTCGTGGAATTATGGATTGTTATTGTAAGATATTTGTGTTGTCTAAAGACCTGAGGAATATGAATCCCAGGCATGAATTTTTATGTATATATGTGGAATGCGACTAGTTGTGATGATTATGATATTGAAATGAGATGATGTTGATGTTGATGATGACATTGAGATGATATTTATGTTAATGATGACATTGAGATGAGATGATATTGACGTTGATGATGAAATTGAGATGAGATGGATGTATATTGTGTATGTACATGGGGGTGCAGTGACCTGTTGGATATCCTTAGAAAAGGAAGGGGATTGTTTTAAAAATTTCAAATGTCCTTGGAGAGGGAAAGGGATTGCTTAAAATTTGTAACTATTTACGGTTAGTGCATTGATGATGTCCATGTTTCAGACTTCATAATTGTATGGAAATAGTATAAACTTTGTCAATAAGTAGCTATGCTTTTTCATGAGGAAAAATGTTGGTACTTGGAGGTATATCACTCGGTGTGGAACTCCCTTGAGACTCCTGTTGATCAACATGGAGGGAATTGTCTGTGCACGATAGGGTGACCTTAGGAATTGCTGCCTAGTATTCCTAAGTGAGAGTGTTATGTGGACATGCTTAGGCTATTTCCTAATGAATGGTACCATATTGCATTTGAGAGTTGAGTCAGGTGCATGCATCATTATGAGTATAATTGATTTGAATAGTGGAAAAAGTTGATGACTAGTTTGCTGAGTGTATGTTGAACTGATGGATTATTGAGAATGATTATGGTTATTATTATTGTTTTCTTGCTAATCTTTGTCATATGGTGTTTATTGATCTTGTATGATAAACTCACCCTTGCAATTTTGTACTGTGTGGTTGTACCTGTGCTGATCACGAACCTTTATTCGTGGTAACATGATTTCCTCCTCTTGCTACAAAAATCAAAGCTATACTATAAGCAATGAGTCTTTCATCTAACTTCATTCCTTCTACATTGAGCAACTCAAAGTTTGTGGCATTGGGAGGAACCCTTAGACAATCCTTGTAGACTTTAACCTTGTCAAAACCATCTAATCCTTCAGTAACCTTCTTACCATCTGCAAGGAAACCAACAATCTCTTTCATACATTGTATGTCTTTGTTATCTTCCATGGAGAAGAGTTCATACCTACGAGTGAGGAGACTAAGTTAATTCCTCTTTACCTGTAATGTGCCTTTGTAAGTTACAACTAGAGTGTCCCACATTTGTTTGGAACTTCTAAAGTTGTGTACCTTGGAGTGAGAAGCATACATATCACGTTCCGAGCCTTGGAGTTTAGCAAATAATATGAGCTTTTGCTGCTCCATCCACTGGCTTCTAGGGATCTCATTTAGCTAGTTAGCATATGGTATATAATTTCCATTTCCCACCACATCTGATAATCTATATGAATAGATTCGAAATAGGCTATCATACGCTCCTTCCAGTAGCCATACTCTATCTATCTGAATAGAGGTAGTTTGTTGGTGACGAATCTTTCTTTCATATCTTTGATACATAGGATATTTTCCTTACTATTGTCAGATACTCAATCCCTAATACCAAGCTCTAATACCAACTGAAACTGCAAGAAACACACTAAAAGAGGGGGGGAGGGAGGGGGGTTGAATAATGTGTATATCAAAGATATAAAATTTTCGGAATATAAAGAATAATATAGATAATAATGTGTTAAAAATTGGTCATCCATGGAGGATAAAACTAATATGTAGTGAAGAACAATATGGTCGTCCAGTGACAGATAAAAGGTTCTAAAAATAGTTTTTCAGATAAACACTTGGTTTAAAATGGTGATAGAGAATATAATAAGAATACTCAATAAACCTTTATGGGGAGAAGTAGAAACACTTGGTTTATACTAGTTCACTCAACTTTAGCTACGTCTATTTCTCCTTTACTCACTAGTAAAGGGTTTCACTTATCAAAACTAATTACAAAACAATTATTATAACTCACCACTCCTGGCTTTACAAGTATACTTAACACCACTTCTGGTACCTTCTTAGACTTTCCCTAAATCTAAGAAGCCAAGTATTTTTTAACACTAAGTCACACTTGACTTCATAAACAAATGTTTGAATGAATTCAAGTATTCTTAACACTCAAAGAGTGAATATACAATTAAGCACAAATACAAAGTGACTTTTCTTTGCAAAGGATAAACAAATGAAAACAATGTATATCGGCTAGTGTTTTTAGCAGTGTTTTGCTTCAAGTATTTTTCTTCCGCTCTTGTTCTATCTTTTTCTCATTTTTCATTGAGGTAGACATCCTTTTATAGACTTCAGTGAAGTATATATTATGGGATCTGCGTCAATATCTTCAAAGGACCGTTTACTCACATAGAAGAATAAGGTGACATGTCAAGCTCTAAATGGCCAGGATTTTATCTGTAGTACAAACAACACCATGTGCTTTTTGTTTTCTCTAAAAGCGACCTTCAAGGGAATATTTCACGAAATCCTTCTATTCTTTTCTATATTGTCATTTTCTTAAATTCAAATGTAAGAGAGGCAAATAGAATTTGAATAAAATAGTACATGTTCATTTCCCTTTTTTGTGATACTGAGTCTTTGAGACTAGATGCGTGAGTTTACCTTATGCAGTGTGTTATATTGATTCTTACAAGAGTGGACGCTCACTGAATATAGTGTGCTAGATGCTAGTTTAAAATAGAGCATACTTTCTATAGCTGTGGACGATACTTAATGTTGTAAATACCTTTAATATAATAATACTGTTATAATAACCTTGGTTTGTAAAATAAATAAATAAATAAATAAATTTGTGGCTTGTGAATAGTGCTGCGCGATTAGCGTGGATCCGGCATCGTTAGCGTGGGAGACACGCCTGAGTGGCGCGGTTAGCGCCAGAATGGCCCTGGAGACCCCCAGATTTGCTTATATGGCGCGATTAGCGTGGGGATGGCGCTGTTAGCGCGGGAACGCGGTCAGAACCCCTATAAAAGGCCATTTTCGCAAAAATGGGTCAAAACTCTCCCTTCTTCTTCCTCTGAACGCCCTTCCTCCATTGTTGAGCTTGGGAAGCTCCATACCATCACCAAACTTCATCAAAACACTTCCCTTTCAACATGAAACTTGTAGGGAATCATCCTATGAGCTAGAGAGGCTTTAGGAATGGTGTTATTGTGTGAAAGAAACCGTTCAAGCCATGTTGTATAATCTTGAGTATTGGCCTGTATAGAGCTTTGAGCTCTTTGTTTTGATTTATACCGAGTCTCGGGGAGACTCTAGGGCCATGGTTAGGCCGAAATAGATCGCTGAGGGTCTGTGAGTTGTCTATCGAATGGGTTAGTCTTGATAACCTTAAGTTAGATGACTTAGAGGTTTTGGAAAGGAAGGACGTTCCTTTCATTTTAACGGTTGAGGACCGTTGATGTGTTTATGCCTTGTATGATTGGATTGGTGTCTGATTGAACTTATATGCCTTGTATAGGGCGTGACACCGAGGGTGTTAGTGGCGTAGACCACCGTTCAGGGATTGAACCGCAGAGCACGGCTTTGCCATTGGGAGTGTTTCCCACTGCTGTGTTCCACCATACTCCGAGGGAGTGATGGTTGCATTCATGATGCATGTGTATTGAATGGTTGTTGCATTCCTCATGATGATATGTATGCATAACTCTATGCTTTGTATGTATGGATACCTGTTGATAGATCTTCTGGCCAGTTAGATAGATATGGACCTCCCTAGGAGGTCCATATCTATCTAACTGGCCAGAAGATCTATCAACAGGTATCCATACATACAAAGCATAGAG
>QARZ01040186.1:0-36732 GCA_013407115.1 Glycine latifolia | reverse complement strand
AAAAAAAATTCCTTGTGAAAATATGGCCAAAAACTGGTTTATTCCATTTCAGGATAACTTCTTGGAATTATTTAATTTGATTATTCCAAATTCCTCCTATCTTCCTAGCATTGTCCATCACTGAAGCAAAATCTTCATGCACAACCCACGAATCCAAGAACCTAAAATTTGGTATGTTGTTCCTATTTTCTACCTTATCTCTACACATTTAGACCATAATGGGCCTATGATCCAATTGAAAGGAGGTAGATGGAACACCACTACTTCCTAAAATTCCAACTGCAATTGGATATTCATAAGGAGTCTATCCAATCATTTATACAAATTTTGTCTCTTCCATTTAAATGGAAAACCTTGGAAACCCTCTATACTTTTCAAAGAAGATTGTGTTGGTGCCTAGTCTCTCTTATAATTGTGGAGAAGAGCATTGAAGTCACCCAATATTGCCCACGGTTCAAAACAAGAGTAAAATAGCACAAATCACACTATAAGGGGGTTGTTTAGTGTGTTAGTCAAAATATAAAACCTTTTGAAAATGAAAGATGTTGAAATAACAGTTTGTAAAACCCTTGTCTAGTGATTGAGATGGACTATCATCCAATGAGTTGAAAGCTTGTCTTTTAATGGAAAACCTTGTATGCAAGGTGTGACAGTGATGAACAATGAAATATTGTTAATTAGCTAATGAAGAATAGTAAAAATACTTTGCTTTATACTGGTTCACTCAACTTGAGCTACGTCCATTTCTCCTTTACCAACCAATAAAGGGTTCCACTAATCAACCTTGATTACAACTAGTATTCTTTCCTATCACTTCTGGCTTACAAGTATTCTTAATGCCACTCCCGGCACACCCCTTAGACTCCCCCTGAATTTAAGAACACCTAACTACTATTTTGTCACTAAGATCCTGTAAACAGTATGAATAGCATACAAGAACCAAGAGGGGGTGAATTGGTTGATCTTGGCCAATTAAAAATTCTTAAACAATCAGAGTTAAAAATATCGCATCACAAAACAGTCCAAGAAAGCTTTCATAAGAAAGCTTTCAACAAATCAAACATCAATCCTCAAAGGATGCAATAAAAAAAAATTGTTGATTGTGAAATGTTGCACCAACGAATGACAAGTTATAACCACAAGAAAAGATAAAGATGAAGTAGTCAATACAAAGATTTATAATGGTTCACTTCTCAACCTAGAGAAGCTACACCCAGTTCTTCTAACCAACAAGTTAGAGTTTCACTAATAACAATCTATTTCTTACAAGCCCTTACAACCACTCTTAATCACACCTAGATCAAGAATGAGATATCTAACTCACATAGATTCTCTGTGATCAAGACATAGAGAAAAACTATTTCTACTCTTACCTCTACAAACAACTATTCTAGAAAAGCCTTAAGAAAAACTATTGTTATAGTTACACAAAAAGAAATTCAAAAAGAATTTACAAACAAGTTGTATGGAAAGAAACCACCTGATGATCCACTACTGATGTATGCAAAAGATTACCAGACTTGAATAAATGGTGAAAGAAAACTACTTTAGAACTTTCCTTCCAAAATCTTCTTTTGAAAATTTGCCCAAAAAGAAATCCTCTTTAGAAATTTTGAAGCTTGAGGATTTGTGGGACTAACTTAGAATAACACTTTGAATCTTTTCTTTCTTTAGAAAGCTTATGAAAATACTTTGATAATTTGTTGTGTCTTTTCAAAACACCCAACAATTATTTATAGAAAATTATTTGTACCTGTTAGTAATCGATTAATTCACTAATGTAATCGATTAAATTCACTTATGTAATTGATTAATTACTCATTTAATCGATTAAAGTGTTCTTGTACTTCCTAGAAAAAAGATTTATGAGCAATGTAATCGATTATCACAGGAAGTCTTTGTTTCAAAACGTGCCAAGTAATCGTTTACCAGCATATCGTAATCGATTATCACAGGAAGACTATTATGTGATTTTGTGTAGTGTAATCAATTATCATACTCTTGTAATCGATTAAAGTGTTCTTTAAAACTTAAGTAATAGATTACCACTTGCTGGTAATTGATTAAACTAGTGAGAAATTGTTTTTCCAAAACTTAAACATGGAACACTTGGTTTTTTACGCAATCATGAAAACTTTATGTTTCAGAAAAGTTTTTTCATAAAACTTATGCTTTTATGAAAACATGAATGCACAAACATGAATGAGCTTTATGCAATGGATCATAGGAAGTCTCATCTTAGACATACACAAATTACAACTACCAATCAATTAAATTGGCATGTAAAAAGTCTAAATACTTTACTGCCTAAGAGACTCAGCTTCTTGATCCTCTTGAGCTCCCCCTGACTCTAACAATTCCTATCTTTCACAAACAAAAATTTGAGGTAGAATCAAGATTCTTTTACAACACTTAAAGAGTGTATTTACAATAATGCTCTTATCTTTCACTAATACTTTGTATACACAAAGGATAAACTCTCTTAGGCTCAGTGTGTCTTTCAACTGTTGTTCTACTCTTGTTTCTTAAATCATAGCTCTTTTTCTTTCTTTGTACGTTCATCAACGTTCTTAAATCCTTAATGTTTTCTTATAGGTAAAGAGACCCTTGCAATTCTAGAGAAGATCTTGGGAATTTAATGTTATGCTCGTCATCTTGATTGATCCTTGTTTCCTGAATTAAGCGGATATTGCACATTCTTGTTTGATATGATCAAAACTTTCCATTTTTTTCATTCATAACTCAGTATGACCATTAATCAATTGAAAGGAAATAAAGGATGATTTCGCATATATGTTCCTTTTAAAAACAAGATCATATGAGGTGGAATAAATATATAATTCAAATAAATGTTTGTTCCATTCATTGGTTGGATGCATTGGATGAGTATTTCATGCTTCTAGTAGGCGAGTTATCAGTTTGTGAATAAGTCTCTTCTGGTGTCATTTCTAGTCATCAATCATGTTGGCTTCACATGCAACAAAGTAGTTAACATAAATTTATATCGTTGTTTTCATCAAAATTGTAAGAGATGTCTAGGTCATGTAGTAATGGATTGTCTAGTATCTAACAATCTCTCCCTTTTTGATGATGACAAACTATATAAATTTTGAGCAGTGGATATAGCAAGTATATATAAGAAAAATAGTTGGTATGAATGTCAATATATATTAGAATTCAATGTGTGGTAGCTTTCAGCTCCCCCTAAGTCTAATATGTATGTGCATTAGTGGATGCAATTATAGACATAGATATAGCTTTCAAAATATTCTCTCATAAACTTCTCCCCTTTTTGTCATTAGCAAAAAGATAGCGGGTTTGAAGGTGAAAGAAGTGATGAAGAGCATCATTGCGAACCTTAAGTGATGGGTGGTGGTGGTGGTGGTTGGGTTGGTGGTTGTGGAATGTTAAAGTGAGTTAGTGGCGGAAGCGTTAGAGAAATGGTTGTTTGTGATGGAGGGTCAAGGCTAAGTGTTTGGTTTGGATTAGGGGTTAGAAGGGTGGTTGAAATACTTACTGGTGTGGAGGTTGGGTTGGTGGAAGGGACACTGGTGCAGTAGTAGCACTGAATAAACGCATTTGAGCTTGTTATAGGCTCCAGATAAGAGATTCACCAAGGCTACTGAATTGGGTAGCAATGGCTTATTGCATGGTGCATCTGAACTCTTTATTATGAGCCTTCTTCTTTTCGATGAAGTTATCTATAGCCAATCCAATCATCTCCTTCACTTCTGTTTTTTTCACTACCTTTAGAGGAGCAAAGTTGATTGGAATGGGTCTAGAGCTGGTAGTGTGGACGATGACTGCAATTGCGTTGTTAGAGCAGGCTTCATGTAAGGTTGATTCAATTGGAGCCTTACCAGCCTTAGCTTTTGGTTCTATAGTAACAGTGACTAGATTTGTTTCAATCACTTTGGGTGTTTCAACAGTTAGAGTAGTTGGTTTGGAAACCATTTGATGGGTAGAGTCTATTCGACTTTAGCTTCAGCTTTCCTTATGATAGTAGTTGTGCGCGTGGTTGTTGCGTTAGCTTTTTTTTTTGGCTTCCTTTTCCAGCCTAAGTTTCCAAGTTGCCTCATATTTAGCTCTATGAGCTTTTTGTAGATGATGAAGGCGTTGGACGTAGGCTTCCAGCATTTCCATTTTCGTCTTACAAATGTCAAAGACGCGATGGTAGAATATGGTTGGTAGCAGCAACTGCATTTCAAAAAGTCATCCTTAGGATTCTTCACGAAGCAGACATTTGCATCATCAAAGTTGTAAACTTCGATTTGACATAATACCTGAATGGAGTGGTTGTTGGGAAGCAGGCACATGTGTAGAGTTGGAAGAGATAGCTTCCTTGGTGTCATACCACACCGTCTACTTCCATGAGGTCCTAACATCATATGTGTTAATCTTTCTGATGAGGTTTTGGCCTTAAAGCAAGGTCTTCCAATCCCTGGAGTAGTTAACCAGCTCTATCTTCTATTTTTTGTTGGGCATGTCCTCATTGAAGTAGAGCTTGAAGCCCTTTTTCTTCCCTTCATAACAGATGGCAATCTAGGGCAAACTCTATCATGCACCATCTTGGTGTCAATGCATTTGCTGATGTGAAGTCCAGGGGGATATGTTGTTGCTTGGTCTGGTACATACATCTGCTTTAAGATGCCTCTTTGAAAACAATATGAACAACACACAAACCAAGAGGGGTGAATTGGTTGTTCTTGGCCAATTAAAATTTCTTTAACAATTAGAGTTGAAAGGGATTGTATCACAAAAAAACCGTTGAACACTTTCAATCAATCAAACTCAAATCTTTTATAGAATGCAATTACACTAAGAAATTTCAGTTGATTATGAAAAGTTATACCAATGAATGACAATTAAAAACCAAAAGAAAAGATAAAAAAGAAGTAATCAACACCAAGATTTATACTGGTTCACTTCTCAATCTAGAGAAGCTACATCCAGTTTTCCTAACCAACTAGTTAGAATTCAACTATTTGTAATCTGTTTCTTACAAGCTTATACAATCACTCTCAATCAGACCTAGATTAAGAACAAGAAATCTAACACCCTTAGACTCTCCGTGATCAAGACTTAGAGGAAACCCTTCTCTAATTTTTCCTCTAGAAAAATCTATTCTAGACAAGCTTTAAGAAAACTATTGCACTAGTTACACAAATCAGAAATTCTAAAAAGAATTACAACCAGAGTAGTATGGAGAGAAACCACCTGATGATCCACTACAGGTGAATGCAAATGATTACAAATCTTGAATCAAGGTTGAATGAAAAAATCTCAGAACATTCTCTCCAGGCTCTTCTTTAGAAAGTTTCCCAAAAAAGAAATCCTCTCAAGGTTTCTTGAAGCTTAAGGAGTAGAGGGTCAAACACTGAATAGCTCGTAGTATATTTTCTCTCTTCAGAAAGGTAATGATTTTCGTTGTCTTTAGTTAAAACAAGCAACATCTATTTATCGAGAAAATTGTTTTAACTGTTAGTAATCAATTAAATCACTTATGTAATCGATTAAAGTGTTCTTGAGGCTTTCTGGAAAAGACTTATGAATAATGTAATGGATTAAAACGCAACTTAATCGATTATCACATGAAGCTTTATTCAAAATAGTTGCCAAGTAATCAATTATCACAGGAAGTTCACTCTGTGATTTTGAACTGTGTAATCGATTACCATAATCTCGTAGTCGATCAAAATGTTCTTAGTTCTCAAGTAATAGATTACTACTTGCTGGTAATCGATTAAACCAGTGAGAAATATTTTTCCAAAACTTGAAACATGAAACACTTAGCTTTTTATGCACTCATGAAAATCTTGTGTAGCAAAAAATATTTTTATGAAACTTCTGCTTTTGTGAAAACATGAATGAGTTTTATGCAATGGATCATAGGAGGCATCATCTTAGATATACACAAATTACAAATGTCATTCAATTGAATTGGCATGTAAAAAGCCTAAACATTTATGTCTAAGAACTTCAGCTTCATTGATGCTCTCTATCTCCCTTTGAGTCTAACACTCTTATCATGTCTAGTTCCTTTGTTAGACTTTTGGCAAGCGTACCAATTGTCATTGCAGGTTACAGAATTTATAAAAGATCGTCTCCACAGGGACTTGAGTTACTTAGTTAATTCAAATAAAACCTATCAGTTCAATAGTTATGTACAATGAGTATAAGCGGAGTTTCATGTATTTGTGAAATAACAGAAATTACGGAATTTAAAGAAAGTACGAAAATAATGGATTTAGTGCGTCGGATTTAAGGAAACTAATAAAAATGAGTTTAATTAATTCAAGAAAAGTGTAGGATTGGACTTCATCGTTCATACCCTTAGTATCTGGTTAACATTACCATGTATAAATCATTTTCTTATCATTATTGATGCACACATAAAATCACCCCAAATCAATCCCTCGTATTTGAGAATTCTAAGAATATTTATCAAATATCGATCCCTCGCATATGAAATAATAACCCAGCGTTACAACCATAATCGCGTGTTATTTGCAATCTAAACGTTATGCTCTATTCCTAGCAACATAACATAAAGAGTAAAATCATTTAGTTTAAATCCTAAGAGTACTTTCCAATTAAACTTAGAACCTTATTTCATGAAACTAGTGATCAAATAGAATCAAGCATTAAGTACGAAATGAAATTACCAATAAGGAATATAAAAGATTCATGCATAAATAAATATTAAAAGAGATACTTAGGGTAGAAGATTATATCCAATCCTTAGAGAAGTTAGCCGATCATTGTGGAGAGCACAAGATCAACTGAATTCATGATGAAGGAAGTGATCCCTGAATCACTCCAGCAGAGTTTCCTTACTAATTTCTCACTTCTCTCACTCTCTTTACACTCCCTAAGGCTGTTGGTTCGTGTTTCCACTCCAAATGGCCTTTCATTCATGCCATTCCTTCACCTTTGCATGGCTATTTATAGAAAAAGGTGACTAGCTTAGGTCCATTCGCTCAGGCGAGTGTTTTAGCATTGTTTAACTCGCCTGGGTGAGTTTAATGCTTCGTGCTGATGGACACCATTTGCCCAGGCGACCAATTTAGCCTATTTTCAATCGCCTGGGCGAGTTAAAACATAATTTTGGAAACAACCATTCGCCCAGGCGACCAATTTGTGCATGAATCACTCACCCAGGCGAGTTAGAGCCTTATTGCTGAAGAAAGATGTTAGCCTGGGTGAGTTTTGGGCGAATTTGCTTCAGGAAATGTCCTTTGTGCCCCTTTTGCCTGTCTTGTTTTCTTTGGATGCCTTGATACACTTGATAACTATCAAAATACCAAATTTGATTGAACTAATCTTCCAACATGTGAAAAACATCATTTATATAAGTACCAAATACAAATCAACTAGATTTAGATCAAGTTTACAAGAAAATCTTTTAAAATAAAAAGATAAGTGTTAACATTAGAATCCCTAAATTAACTAAAATATGGCACTTATCAACTCCCCCTAACTTGGAATCTTGCTTGTCCTCAAGCAAAGTAAAATAACACTTCAAGAAATTAGAGTATAAATAATATAGAGGATATTTTTTATATGAACATGTTTTGTAAAGAATTAACTTTCAAAAATGATCAGAAAATATTTTTCAAGTAGTCAACTATGAGTATTTGAAAACACAAAAGATGGAATTCACCAAACCAAATGAAATTAAGATAAATTTACATTTCATTTTTTAAAGAACATCAAAGAAAACTTTTCATTGATTCAAACAGAGGAGAATTTCTCAAGGGTGTTTATTTCTCTCATAGGTAAGTGTTTATTCTCAATTCTAACACTGATATGTCATAGGTTGATCAAGGCCCTGCAGCTGACCAAGAAGCTGCAAATGAAGGAGAAGGAGTAGCTAATGATGACAATGAAGACATGATTTATGAACTTGCTGATTATCTCATTGAGCTACAAAATCCGTGATATTTTCTTGATATCTCTTTATTATTTTCTTTATGGCTTTACATATTCTTGATATTTCAGTACTCTATTTCCTTATTTACTATGTTAGACTTTTTGCTTAGATAATTTGTGCGCATTAATAATTTATTTTGGGTTACTAGTACTATGTTACGCAACAATTCTGACAGTATACACATAAGGTTTCCTTGTGTTTCTTTTTGGAAGTACACCTTGTTGATTTAATTTTTTGTTTTTACTAATATAGTTGTAGAATATGTATAAATGTTTTGGGACTTAAAAGAAAATTTTTCTTGAATATATCTTGTTTTGGAATGAATCAACAAATAATGTTTCTTGAAACTTAATTTTTTTGTTTGAATAGGATCAGAACACAACAAATGACTTTTTTTAGGAAACTTTGAGAATGAAAAACAAGGAATGGTTTTCCAGATACCAAATGAATGCAGATATTTTTACATGGAATTAATAAAAAAATGTCTTTCGAAAATATTGATTTGTTTTGAACATGAAAACAAACCTTAAGCTTAGTGATTGTGTGTACTCACAGAAATTACATTGAGTGTCCTCGCTGATATTGTCTATAATTAATCTTGCATAAATTTCTAATTGTCATGACATAAGATGCATGGATATGATCTAGGCCGTCTTTCTTCTTGAACATTTTTTAAAAAACCACTGGCCAAAAAGCTATCCCAATATATGATGATTTACCACTTGCTAGCCCTTTTGAGCCAAAACACTTATGATTTTGTTGGAACACTAACCTAGGTTAAGCATTTCCACCTTACCTTAGGTTAGGAGAGCAAAAAGGTATTCTTTAAGAAACTTTTATCATTTGGATGGATAATGTGATAAAAATGCTATGGCTAAAGTTATTGAAAAGATAAGAAAGAAAAAGAAAAAGGAAATAAATTCCTTGTGTTCTAAATTGAACAAAGTATTGTAAAATCTATAAGTTGGGTGATTAGGAGGTTGATATAAGAAACATTGATAAACTTAGTAGAAAAAAGAAAAAAAAGAGGAAGTGATAATAGTTTGTCTTATCTTTGTTTGCTCACCTATTCTCAAGGTAACTTTGAATATCCATAAAAACCAAGATTTCCTTCAAAGCCAAGCCCAACCCTTAAAAGTCTTAATGATCCATGATAAATATGTACTTTGATTTGATGGGAAATAAACTGCAAAAATTGATCTATGACATATCAGTGTTGGAATTGAGAATTGGAAAAGAACGGGGTTCTTTTCATGATATGGTTGAAAACCTTTCTGATATCTTTCTTACCTGGTGTAGGGCTTGATAAAGAAGATATCAGTGGTTGTAAACATGATGTTGAGAGGGCTGGTGTTGTGATTAAAGAAGGTAAGCTCTCCGTTCTTAGGATTTTGTTCCCTTGATTGTGTTCCACCATACTCCTGGGGGGTGATGGTTGTTGGATGTCATGGTACGTGTATTTACATTGTGTGTTATTGCTTTTTGATTGAAAACATACATGTAATGGAGATGTGCACTGGTTGTATAATTTGTATAATTGGATATACATTTGTGCATGTCTGTGCTGGAATGGCATATTGGTGGAATTAACACTTGGAGTCTGTGGTCTGGGACCTCAGGCAGAGATACGTGATTGTGCATGAGAGGTGCACTGGAAGATATACAAGAGTGCACAATATGTGTACTAGCTGTCTAACTTGTATATCTGATATGCTAGCACTAGAAGATATACAAGAGTGCACAATATGTGTATTGGTTGTCTAACTTGTATATCTAATATGCAATTGTGTATGATATCTACACTGGTTGGCTAAGTTGCATATCTGTGCTGGAATGGCACATTGGTGTGATTATGTACATGTGTTGTTTTATTAAAAGGCCGAATTGGTTATGTTAATTGTAATGTCAATATAAATACTATGTACTGTGAAAGTGAACTAGGGGGAGGTGAGACTCCAAGAACCCTGAGTTTACTGAGATTGTATCTCACCCCGGTTGGGGATTATATTTTATTGCAGGTAAAAGCTAGTGAGTTGAGGATGAGGTCCGGGGTAAGAGACCCGAGTAGGGGTCATTCGGTGGATCCCTATTGAGAGGCCAGATAGGCCGGGGGGTCGAGTTGGCTGCTAATCGAGAATCCCGGACAGAGGCCTATTGACTCAATTTTGTTGTATATTTTTGTAACCCGGTATGGGTTTTGTACTATATGTACTTTGTGGAACTGTACCCGAGTGCTGGGTTGTATACAAAATTCCATACATAATGTTTTGTGATATTGTTAGACGTCTTATTTATTTTAATGCTTCCATGCTTACTTATTACGTTAAGTTATTGCTGCGCTTATGACCATAATATATGTACATGAACCGGATGCATACGAGGTCGTTACAAAATTTGATTTGGAAATCTGAAAAGCTATATTGGTATTTGGTTAAAATGACTTATCATGTTTATTTTTAGTTCAATATTGAGATTCTTTCAGATGCCTCCCAAGAAACTCCCCACCAAACGAGCTAGGCATACAGGAGAAGGTTCAAGTTCTACACCTCCAGTAGATTTTATCTTTGATGCTCAAAGGTTTCGGAGTGAGGAACACCAAAAGCGCTTTGAAGTGATTAAAGAACCAAGCGTTTAGTTAATGGAAGGTGAGTATCCAGAGATCATAGCAGATATTGACAGGAGAAGCTGGAGGCCACTTGCAACCCCAATGCAAAAATTTGACCCTGCAATAGTCTTGGAATTTTATGCCAATGCTTGGCCAACTGAGGAAGGCGTTCTTGAGCAACGTTTTATTTGTGTAGCTGATAAGTGCCATATTTTAGTTAAAATCATGTTTCAAATACTGGCACTTATCTTTCGATTTCAATAACTTTGTCTATAAACTTGCCCTAAAACCTAGTTACATAGTATTTATTACTTATATGAATGTTGTTTTTATATTTCAGAAGATTAATCTAATCATGTTTTGTATTTTAATAGGTTCCGAAGCTTCCCAAAAAGCAAAGCAAGCAAAAAGGGCTTAACAAGCAAACTTGGGAGGTGTTACAAGCAAAACAGGCCCAGAACTCGTCCAGACCCATGACCTTTCTTCACCATTAAGTCTTTAACTCGCCCAGGCGAGTGTCTGCAGTTCAAAATGGTCACCCAGGCGAGTGAAGGGTTCCAGAACAATCTTTTAACTCACCCAGCGAGTGAAACAAGGCCAAATTACTCGCTTGGGCGAGTGGACTCGACCAGCCAGCCTTCCTATAAATAGCCATGTACCCCAAAGAGAAAAGCTATCCCTTTCATTTCCATTCTTCATTCTTTTCTTGTCTTAAGCTTGTTCCTTAGCTTAGGAGGTTAAATAGTAGTAGTAAGTAGGTTAGGAAAGTGAGAGAGGTGAGGATTAGTGTGGAGACTCTGCCGGAAAGAAGCAGTGATGGGTCCCTTCATCAATTCTTCTCTTGAGGAGGTTCTCTCCATGAATGGCTAGCTTCTCTAAGGATTGGATGTAATCTTCTTACCTTTAAACATCTCTTTTAATATTTATTTATGCATAAGTCTTTTCTATTTATTATTGGTAATTTTATTCCGTTCTTAATGCTTGATTCTATTTGATCACTAGTTTCATGAAATTGGATTCTAAGTTTAACTGGGAAGTACTCTTAGAATTTGAACTGAATAATTTTACTCTTTACGTTACGTTGCTAGGGATAGAGCATAACGTTTAGATTGCCAATAGCACGCGATTATGATTGTAATGCTGGGTTATTTACTTCGTATGCGAGGGATCAAAATTCGATAAATATCCTTAGAACTCGATTGGGAGGGATCAATTCGAGGTGAATTAATGTGTGCATCAATAATAATTGAAAATGATTTATACATGGCAATATTAATTGGATACTAAGGGTATGAATGATGAAATCCAACCCTACGCTTTTCTTAAATTAATTAAAATCATTTTATTAGCTTGTAATTTTTCGTTATTTCCGTAAAACCATCAAAACTTCGACCATACTCGTTGTACATAACTATTAAACTGTTAAGTTTTATTTGGAAAAATGGAGTAGCACAAGTCCCTGTGGAGATGAACTTTTATAAATTTTGTAACTTACAACAACAATTGGTACGCTTGCCAAAAGTCTAACAAGTTTCTGGCGCCGTTGTCGGGGACTTGAGTCGGTTACTCAGTTCTTTTAGATTTAATTTCAGTTTAGTAGGACTTTTTACTTACTTTCGTTACTTACTTTATTTTGATTTTGTATAAATTCTCTTTTATTTTATTTTATTTTCACTAACCTTGGTACTTACAAGTTATTGCAAGTTTGTTCTTTTTCCTTTTTAAGGTAAATTTCTTGCAGATAAATTGTCATTTAAATTCAGAAATTACCAAGATCATAAAAGAAGAACATAAAGGAAAAGAAACAAACAACTAAAAAGCCACCGAGTGAATCTTCTTCTATTTTTATTCTCCTTCACCAGTAAAGCCACCTATAATTTATATTATGGCTGATAAAGGAGGGGGAGAAGGAAATAGACCACCAAAGAGGACTCTTGGTGACTATGCTTATCAACAAGGACCAAAACATTACAACAGCATAGTCATCCCTCCTTTCAGCAACAAGGTTGTGGAACTGAAGCCAGCATTACTCAGTCTAATTAGCTCACATCCTTTTGCAGGGATGGACCATGAGGATCCATACACTCATTTGTCCACATTCATGGAGTTATGCAGTACTATGGGAGCTTCTGATGAAGATGCTGAAGCTGTTTACCTTAGAGCTTTTCCATTTTCTTTAACAGGTAAAACAAAGACGTGGCTTCAATCCCAACCAAACAAAAGTCTGAGAACTTGGGAAGAAGTGGAGGAAAAATTCATTGCGAGATTCTTTCTTCCATCTAGATTCATAAGCGCAAAATCAACAATTGCTACTTTTTCCCAAGGATTTAATGAACCTCTCTGTGAAACATGGGAGAGATTCAAATCTTTACTGCGGAGGTGCCCAAACCATAACTTTGATGATGTTGCACAACTACATTTTTTCTACAGTGGTTTGAAACCTCAAACAAAGATGATTCTTGATGCCTCAGCTGGAGGTACGATGATGTCAAAGAGCCCGAAGGACGCAATCGTAATCATTGACTCCATAGTAGCCAGTAATTACCAGTCTCACCATGATAGATCTCCGATTCAAAGGAAAGGTATAATGGAGCTGAATACTCAGAATGCAATTCTAGCTCAAAATAAACTCTTGACTCAACAATTAGAGGCCTTAACAAAACAGATAGGCCAACTTCCTCAACAATTTTAGCAAGCATCTAGTGATTGCCAACAAGAAGAGGAGGCCTATTATTTGCAAAATCAGACCAGACCTCAACAGAATTTTCAAGGAAATTACCAAGGCTACATAGGTGGTCCAGGTTCAAATCAGCCTTATGGCTGGAGGCAACAAAATGATAATGCATATTATGGTCCCACTAACTCTTCTTGTGTAGGCCCCTCTAACAACTCTTATGCAGGTTCTTCAAATAGGGTTCCACAACAACAACAACAAGAAGCTCAGCCTGATAGAATATCAAAAATGGAAGATACTCTAACTCAGTTTATGCAGATGTCCATTTCAAATCAAAAGAACACTGAGGCTTCCATCAAAAATCTTGAAGTTCAGGTTGAACAACTTGTAAAACAACTATCTGAGAATAGAGGTGGATCTTTTTCAGCAAACATTCATGAAAATCCAAAAGAACCAAGGGAGTGTTTTAGAGTGAATGTTCTGAATGGAGGAATTTGTGACTCCAAGAAGTTAGTTCAAGGAAAAGATCGTTCAGAGAAAATATCAACTGAAGCATTGAAAAAGATGAGTGAATCTGAAGAGGAAGATAGTTTAGATCATCTCCAACAACTAGATAATTTCAAGGAAATTCCTTACCAGCAAACTCTCTTTGAGGAATTATTAGAGGAAGTGAAAAATCAAGAATAAAAAACAAAGGTAAACGCAGTACCTCCACATGCTAAAAATATTTTCCTTGTAGGAAATTCAAAGAAACCAGTTATCAATAAATCAATGCGCTCTGAAAAAGACAAGAAATTGGTGAAAATATTGGAGGAAAATACAAAAGCCAAAGGCTCATCATTATTATCCAATTGCTGGGAGCCAGAGCCATAACAAAGGCGTCCAACTAATACGACATTAAAGAAGGGCTCCTGGGAGGCAACCCAGTGTTTTTAAATTTAGTCTTTAAATTGTGTTATTTTAATTCATATGTCTTTACATTTTATGTCTGAACTTTACTTTTGGAAAGTATCATCTGTTTTGCTAGAACTGGGATATAGGTCCATTGGTTAGGGGGAGTAGCAAAGCAGGTGAAGAAGAAGAACGAGGCAGATCCTGTTGATTATCTGAATGGAGGACATCGAGCTCCTCAGCCACGATATTCAAAAATCAGTGAAATTGGTTTTAAATTTCTTTACTGTTTTGTAGTTTAAATTCAGTACTTTGTTTATTTAGTTACTATGTTTGCTTGAATAGTTGTGTGCATTTATAATTCTTTATGGTATTGCACACAGAGGTTTCTATCTTTTTGAAAATACACATTTTGATTACTTTTTGTTTTGTTAACATAGTTGTATAAATATTTTTGGGGCTTAACTGATATAACATGTTTTGAAAAGAATCAACAGATATAAATGTTGTGAAACTTTTTTTTTTGGATCAGACACGACAAAATGATTTTTTTGGAAACTTTGAGAATGAAAAAAAAAACAAATGAAGGGCTTTTCAAATACCAAATGAATGCAAGATATTTTTACATGGAATTGATAAATAACATCTTTCGAAACATTGATTTGATTTGAACATGAAAACAAACCTTAAGCCTCAGTGAGTGTGTGCAACCACATAAATTACATTGAGTGTCCGCACTGATATGATTTATAATTGATTTTACATGAATTTCGAATTGTCATAACATATGATGCATGGATATGATTTAGGCCTTCTTTCTTTTTGAACATCTTTTTAAGCCACTGGCCAAAAAGCTATCCCAACATAAATATAATGATTTACCATTTGCAAACCCTTTTGAGCCAAACACTTGATATTTTGTTGGAACCCTATCCTAGGATAAGAATTCCTACGTTACCTTAGGTTAGGAGAGCAAAAAGGGGAATATTTTGTTGATGGAAACTTTTTGGGTAGCTCATGCGATGAAAAAGACTTTTAAATGTGGCTATATGCTATTCATGTGATAAGTAAAAGAAAAGAAAGAAAAAGAAAAGAAAAAGGAAAAGGAAACAAATTCCTTGTGTTTTAAAGTATTGTACAAAGTATTTGGGTGAAATGGAAAAATTGATAAACATGGATATCTTGGAGGAAAAAGGAAGAAATATGAAGTGATAATCTAATTGTTTTATCTTTACTTGCTCTCCTATTCTCGAGGTCTTTTTGAATATCCAGAAAAACCAAGATTCCTTTCTAAGCCAGGCCCAACCACAAAAGCCTTAATGATCCATGATAAGTATGTACTTTGATTTGATGGGAAATGAATTGCAAAATTAATCTATACGGTATCAGTGTTGGAATTGAGAATAAACACTCACCTGTGAGAATTAAACACCTTTAAGAGGTTTTCCCCTATTTGAATCAAGCACATGTTTCCTCTGATGTTCTTTAGAAATGAAATGTGAATTGATCTTCATCTCATTTGGTTTTGTGAATTCCATCTTTTGTTTCAAATTCTCAATGTTGACTATTTGAAAATATGTTCTGATCACTCTGGAAAGCTGATTCTTTACACAACATGTTCATAAATATTTACTATAGTCCTAATGTTAATTTACTTTGCTTGAGGACAAGCAAGATTCTAGGTTGAGGGGAGTGATAAGTGCCATATTTCAGTTAAAATCATGTTTCAAATACTGGCACTTATCTTTCAATTTCAATAACTTTGTCTATAAACTTGCCCTAAAACCTAGTTACATAGCATTTATTACTTGTATGAATGTTGTTTTTATATTTCGGAAGATTAATTCAATCATGTTTTGTATTTTAATATGTTCCGAAGCTTCCCAAAAAGCAAAGCAAGCAAAAAGGGCTTAACAAGCAAACTTGGGAGGTGTTACAAGCAAAACAGGCCCATAACTCATCTAGGCCCATGACCTTTCTTCACCATTAAGTCTTTAACTCACCCAGGCGGGTGTTTGTAGTTCAAAATGGTCGCCCAGACGAGTGAAGGGTTCCAAAACAATCTTTTACTCGCCCAAGCGAGTGAAACAAGGCCAAATTGCTCGCCTGGGCGAGTGGACTCGAGCATCCAGCCTTCCTATAAATAGCCATGCACCCTAAAGAGAAAAGCTATCCCTTTCATTTCCATTCTTCATTCTTTTCTTGTCTTAAGCTTGTTCCTTAGCTTAGGAGGTTAAATAGTAGTAGTAAGTAGATTAGGAAAGTGAGAGAGGTGAGGATTAGTGTGGAGACTCTGCCGGAAAGAAGCGATGATGGGGCCCTTCATCAATTCTTCTCTTAAGGAGGTTCTATCCATGTTTGGCTAACTTCTCTAAGGATTAGATGTAATCTTCTTACCTTTAAATATCTCTTTTAATATTTATTTATGCATAAGTCTTTTCTATTTATTATTGGTAATTTTATTCCGTTCTTAATGTTTGATTCTATTTGATCACTAGTTTCATGAAATTAGATTCTAAGTTTAACTGGGAAGTACTCTTAGAATTTGAACTGAATAATTTTACTCTTTACGTTACGTTGCTAGGGATAGAGCATAACGTTTAGATTGCAAATAGCACGCGATTATGATTGTAATGCTGGGTTATTTACTTCGTATGCGAGGGATCAAAATTCGATAAATATCCTTAGAACTCGATTGAGAGGGATCGATTCGAGGTGAATTAATGTGTGGATCAATAATAATAGAAAATGATTTATACATGGTAATATTAATTGGATACTGAGGGTATGAATGATGAAATCCAATCCTACGCTTTTCTTAAATTAATTAAAATCGTTTTATTAGCTTCCGTAATCTTTCGTTATTTCCGTAAAACCATCAAAACTTCGACCATACTCATTGTACATAACTATTAAACTGTTTAGTTTTATTTGGAGAAACGGAGTAGCACAAGTCCTTGTGGAGACGAACTTTTATAAATTTTGTAACTTACAACGACAATTGGTACGCTTGCCAAAAGTCTAACAGTGGCCAGTGGATTCCTTATGACCCTGATGCCATTAATCAATTTCTAGGAAATACACTGATCTTGGAAGAAGGACAATTCTGCGAATATACTACTAGGAGGAGCATCCTTTCAGGATTTGATGAATAGGCTCTCACTCAGTTACTCTGTTCCCCTGGATGTGATTTTGTTCAAAACATCGTAGGTAATAGGGTAAGACTGATGAGGACCAACATGAAAACTTTAACCCAAATCTGGATGATCTTTCTCCTTTAGCAATGTCATTCCAAGTGACCATAATTCAAATCTAAATATGCCTAAATGTCAGCTAGTTTTTAGTTGCATTCAACAGATCAGTATTAATGTGGCCCAGTTGATCTCAGATGCTATTCACCAATCTGTCATTACAGAGCCTCCTCGCCATCTCTAAACCCAGAGAAGTCCAACAAGGCACTTGGATTTCCTGCTTTGATTACTGGTTTATGTCAATTTTATGGAGTGCAGGTACTACCTTCTAAGGCAATCAGACCTCCCATCAACTGGGCTTTCATTGAAAAATATTGCCTAGCTAGACAAGTGCAGCAACCACAAGAGCCAACATCTTTAGAGTCCACTTCAGCTCAACTTTAGATATGGAACTCCAGATGCACACTTACATGCGTCATATGGCTAACCAACAAGCTACCAACTACAGGGGCCAGATGCAGCTAAATGAAAGCTTCTACAACTACATATTGCATCAGCAGCGCCATGATCCAAACCCTTTTCCTTGGCCCACTCCTGACCAGTTTAGAGCTCATGTTGCATGGCCTAGGGACAGGCCTATTTTTTAGGAGGAGGCAGAAGGTCCTGCGGCTGATCAAGGCCCTGCAACTGACCAAGAAGCTGCAAATGAAGGAGAAGGAGTAGCTAATGATGACAATGAAGACATGATTCATGAACTTGCTGACTATCTCATTAAGCTACAAAATCTGTGACATTTTCTTGATATCTCTTTATCATTTTCTTTATGGATTTACATATTCTTGATATTTCAGTACTCGGAGAGTCTTAGGAAGGCAGGATGGGAGGGAATGAATCTGGTGTGAAGAGTCCAAATCTGCACCTCATTGGACCATAGTGGTTGAGGAGTTGGGTTCTCCTTTGATGGATCCATGTTGGAGATTCTCCCTGGTGGAGTTAGCTGGGATGCTTTCATAAATAGATGGCTGGTTGCTTGCTTCTGCTTCACCTTAGCCTATTCAGGTGATGGATGAGTGGTTCTGGATGTACCATTTGGTAACCACTAAGGACTCATCCTTAACAGGTTGGGATAATTGGTCTTGTCCAGGAGAGGGCATCCAGAGCTACTATTGCATTTGGTGGTAATGCATTATATTCAGTAGATGGAGTGTGAGTATACTTGTACCTCGTCCATTGACATGTGGTGACTACCTCGTGTTGTCTATGAATTGGTTTCATATGTGGTCGGTGGATGATGTCTTCTTTAGAGCAGTGGTTATGTTGATTCCTAGTAAGGAATGCAACATGAAACTTCCCATGAGCAATCTCTTCCTTGGTTTGTTGAACCCAGGGTCTCTAGTTTCTTTTCTATGTGGATCAAAGTACTAAGACTTGGATGTGTTGATTGCAGAGATAGACTTCCTAGTATGCAGAAGTGGTGGACTGGATGGTTGTGGAGTAGGAGTTGGTGTTGCCTCGTTATTAGACGAATTAGAGCCGCCAGAGGATGGGATCTTAATGGGTTCTTTAAGTTTCAAGGACCTGCATTCAGCTCTTATTTTCCTCTTCTTTGGAAAAGAAGAAGGGATCATAGGTTGGTCAAGCATCTCTGGTATAACAACTTCTTCTTTTCGCTTCCTTAGGAAGACTAGAGGGCCTTCGTACTCTATTCCACTCATGTCCCTTAGCCTATGAGCCTTCATAGCCTACTCAACGAGTTGCATCTGACTCCTCCTAACAAGAGTATTATGTGGAAGAGTCCATTAGGACTGGACTGGATGAGAGGGTCTAGAGTCCTCATGTGTTTTCTTGATCTGTTGCTCCTTATACACAATTTCTTCTTCCTCTTCTTGGTGGTGGGCTTGGTTTCTAGTTTGAACCTTGCATTGTTGTTCTCTGAGAATCCTTTGAACCTTTTTAACAAGCCCAAAGGTCTCCAGAGCTTTGTCTTCATTAACCACGGTTCTGGCCAGTTTCTTCTGCCTCATTTGTTAGATGTGTCCTGATCAATAGGGGGAATGGGCCTATTTCTTCTAATGTCAACCTTGATTGCCTTGGTTGACAACACTAGAGTGTAGTTGTTTGGCAACGAAGGTTCCTTTGTTGATGATGGATTGCTTGGAGTCCTCACCCAGTCTCTCAAAGACATTGAATACCTGGTGTTCCCATAGGAGTTTGTTGATGAGGGTGGCATAGTGGATGTCGTCCACTCCTCCCAGGGTCTTCATGTTCCTGAGAATGTTGATGTAGACCATGTGTGGAAGGTCAAAAGGAATCTCCTCCAAATTTTTTTGATAAGTTGTGGGTATATCATCCGAGGGTCGTTGAAATAACTGTGAATTCCACAAAGAAGCAAAGTTCGTTGTATGTTGAGGTCGAGACCTTCTAGCATACTGATGTCAAAGTAGGGTTCGACATGAACAGTAGGTTCTCCATCAATGGGAATATGGTAGTTGTGTTAATGGTGTGATAATCGTGGTGGCAGGAGCAATGTTTTCATTGGAGTTTGAGATGGTTTTGCAGAGAGGATATATTAGGATTTTAGATAGGTTTTCTTGATAGAGTTTTGAATTTTCTTGTAAAGATTGTGAAGATAGATTGTTTCCTTGATTTCTTGGAGTTTATAAGGGGAATGTGGGTGATTTTATTTGGGCTATTAAAAAGTATTTAATGTGACACGTTATCAAGGGTCACTTAGTAGTCATAACACTACGTTTTAATAAGATATAGGGTTTTCAAAATATTCCTCGTCCACTCATAGTCATCCAGTCATGCACGTATGTATGCTATTGGACGAGTTGATCTCTTAGGCCATTAATCATTCCTTTACTAAGTCCATTTTGAGTAGATCTCTTAACAAAATCATCCTTTCTTCAGTAAGAGGTTTTGTAAAAATGTTAGCAAGCTGACTATTAGTGGGTACAAACTATAGTTCCACTATGTCCTTCTAAACATGGTCCCTTAGAATGTGATTCATCTGTTGTAATTCAAGCTTTTAGTTGTGTTGATTTAGTTCTAGAATCTTCTAAATAGATGGGAAATTGTCTATATAACTTACATCCAACATGAATTTTAGAATCTCTCATATTTATAGGGACTAGTTGTATTTTTTTTAAAATTTTGATGAATGAACTTGAAAAAAAACAGCTTATGATCTTTTGTGTCTCCTCTCTTTCTCTTTAATCTCACTCTCCTCCTAATCCTTTCTAGATAATCTCTTTTAAGCTAAAATAAAAATGTAATTTGTTAAATAATTTTCCTTGAGTTATAAAGTTTTTATTTTGAAGTTTTAACTTCCAAAATAGCAATTAATCATTTTTTTTTTCAACTCCTTTTATTCTTAAGCATACTTTTGAAAGTTTTCACATGATACTCACAACTCACTAGCTACTCTTTATACACCAAGAACTTGTATTTGCAAAGAGCTTGATTCAATATTCCATGAATGGCAGCACATGCTATAGCCCTTGACAGTAACATGAAAACCAAGCTCAAGGTTTTAAGTCCAAGCCAACTCATTGCTCCTTTTTTTACCTTCTTTCTTGCAATGTACATCTCCATGGAAAATATATGGTTAATGGAGAGAACCCCATGGCCCCCAAAAAGGCAAGCATCTCATTAAAAAAGGGCATTGTCATCGCCACGATAGTCACTAGCACCACAAATATGCTCCTCCTAACTACCCTAAAGAAGCTAAAGCTGAACTTCATTTTCCCAACGCTAAAGGGGTATTATCCATCAACAAAACTTGAGCTTGGCCATCTTTGTCTAGCTTATGTTTCAACTGCACTAAAAATGGCTGTCACAATTTATTCATTCTTGATCAATACTTATTGGAAAAAGGAATTGAAATTCACATGAAACAAAAGGATCAACAATTAAATAAATTTATTACATAAGAGTTAATATTATAATAGGGTTGGTTTCAGCATTTTATAGGTCTATGAGAAAACAAAATGGAAAAGATAGGTACTAGGAGGTTTACAACAACTCATCTAGTCTACTCAACCAACTAAGTTAGACTCCTTTGATAATAAATAGAGACCTTTTGTGAACAAATATGATAAATATATATTTCCTAAACAAATAGACATGCAATTTCATTAAAAGTAAAATATTTTATTACATACAAAATATTTTCTCTATTCACAAATAATACGAATATACGAGACATCAAATGTGAATAATCATTTTTTTAGAAATTGTAATATTGTTATGTTTAATACTTGAAAAAGTTAAAATTTAGGAATTAAACGTGTTTTAGAAATGTTGACCAGATGAAGTTGTTGTTAAAAGAAATTGATTTTTTTCTCTGCACTCTATACTTGTTTGAATTTTTTTGGGCTTTCTTCAAGCATGGGTCCTCATAGGTTGTGTTGTAAAACAACCCCAAACTGGCCCTAATTAATTATAGGCTTAATTAACTACAAAATTTATCATGATAAATAAAAATTATTTTGATAAGTTTTGTTGTGAAATGTATTAAAATAAACTATACAAAATTTATTGAAATGTCATGTCACTTTCATTAGTGGACAATACCAATTCTGACATTTTTTGGGCTCATGACGAAACAATAGATAGGGGCTCTTTTATTTATATTATTTTTTTTGTTCATTATGGTCCTTAATCTTTTAAAAAGTTCATTTTAGTCTTTTATCTTTTTAAATTGATTCAAAACGTTCGCTACAAAGACGGTTGAAGAACCGTCTTTGTATGAGTCATATAACCAATGTTAAAAAGCTTATTTGTAGTAGTATAAAAACCTTCAAAAAAAATGTAAGGTTTTTGTTTCTTTGACTTCCTTCTTCTCTTCTTCACCCTTCTCTTTCCTCTGTTCTATCTTCAATCTCTAGTCCTTTATCTTTTTAAATTGATTCAAAATGGTCATTCTATCTATTTGAAGTTGACACCATCAACGGAATAAAGATATTGATGGCTAATAACCTCCAAAAATGTAAGTTTGTTTTTCTTCATCTTCCTTCTTCTCTTCTTCACTCTTCTCCTTCTTCCATTTTTTCTTCAATCCTCCCTTCTCCTTCAACAGTGGTCCCGTCAATTTGAATCAATCAAATGAAGTGAAGGCAAAAAACTTGAAATTATAATAAGAGATTGGAAAATCACAAGATTGTCACCTAGCAACAAACACACTCCAAGGGGTAACAAATAGATCATTGCTAGGCTATTCTCGCCATACATATCTTGAGGGCCACTAGCGGAGATAAGGTTATTGCCCACGCTAGCCACCATGGATTCCTTTTTCGATCCTTTCAACGGCATCTCCATCACGATGCTACTCTTTCTATCACCATAATTGCTACTGGTTGGGGTCATACATTGCTTGGGGGGAAGATATGCATGAAAGCACAATAGATTTGCATCTGACTTCTAATGCAGTGGAATTTGACAAAAGATTTGGCGTCGCCTAGAACAGGAGTAAGGAATATCTACACTACACATCGCCCTATACATGGTGGACTCTGACAGAGGATCTGCACCCATTAAAGCAACAATCACGCGTCCTCGTCGAAAACCTCACCCTTTAGGTAGCAACCCCTCCACCATCGCACCATTTGGGAATACAATCATGCCTCTCTCATCATGCGTTTTGGTTTGAGTTTGGATATGAGGTTAGGGACGAGGTTTTGGAGAAGGAGAGAAAGGGCAAGCAAAGTTGGATTTTTTATTTTCATGTTGAGAGTAGTGACGTCATGTGTTCTCACTCCTGTCGTTACTGTATCATACTCTTAATCATATTTTTAATCACTATTATCTAATTGAAAATCTCTTTAAATTTAATTATAAGAAAAGTAGTAAATGTTTCGCCTAAGTATAATTAATATCACAAAACAAAGCTGGAATATTCGAAGATGCAATACGTCATAATACTTGTATATTAATAAGCATGAGTTGATGATGTTTGCAAATAACTAAGTCTGAGTTGTACAAAATTTTCCAAAAGAAACAAAGATTTAAAAGGCGGGGTGTAGCCATTAAAACAAGGGGTGTAACTAGCAAAAATACATCTTTGCCCGGGATCTAATCGATCTACATCCCAACTACTCGGCGGCTCCAATCAACTTAGACATCTTCCTGTCACCTACTGCTGTCCATCTGCTCACGTGAACCCGGTTCGTGATCATCACAGGTACCAAACCACACGATACAACAAAGCAAATGTGAGTCCATCATGTAAAATAATAATAATAAATATCATAATTTATAGAAGACAACCCGATTATTTGCAATATCACAACTATATTCAAGCATTTCACTCACGCAATCAAAGATGGACAACCCGTCCAAAATATTTCACGAATTCATCTTATAATGACTAGTCATGATGCATGTTCCTGACTTATCTCTCAATCAATGCAATGTGGTACCATCCCGGACAATAGGCCAAATTCATGGTATAAATGATTCCTGTAGCACGTCGGGGTCACTCTGTTATGCACGGGTCTCACCCCCATGGTGATCAGCCCAAATGGGTGTCAGAAGGCTAAGCCTACAACAATGGCCCCCAGTACTTCTCGTACCCTACAATCAACCATCCTATTTTCGTCATGCATGAAGAATGTATATGGGCACCATCAATGTATGACCTAGGCCCAGGCTCAACTCGACTAGGGTAGGATAATGTCATACACCCCCCCCCCCCCATATACATTTACACTTACCCACTCTTGGGTACACTGATGCACCAACCGTGGTCCTTGCAAGGTTAACCGTCCCAGCATCTCCCGTCAATACATAAAATATCACCACGGCACCATCAATGTATGACCCAAGCCCGGGCTCAACTTGACCAGGGTAGGATAATGTAATACACCCCCATGGGTATTTATGTATATCCACATGCATTTAGATTTTCATGGGCACCATTAATGTATGACCCAAGCCCGGGCTCAATGATAGGTGCCCTAATTCAGTTAAATTCATGTTTCAAATGTAGGTACTTATCTTTTGATTTCAGAAGATTTGATTGTAAATTTGCCCTAAACCTAGTTAAATAACACCTAGTGCTTGTATAAAAGTTGTTGTTCATATTTTGGAAGATTAATCAAATCATGCTTTGTATTTTGATAGATTCTGTGGATTTTGGAAGGCTTCCGAACAAGTAAGAAGGGCTTAAAAGATCAAACCTGGGAGGTGTTACAAGCAAACAGGCCCACAATTTGTCCAGGCCCAAAAGGATTCTTCAGCACTAAGCAATTAACTCGCCCAGGTGAGCTCCTCTAGTTCATTTGGCTCGCCCAGGCGAGCTGCAAGTTCCAAGAAGATAAAGTTAAGCTCGCCCAGGCGAGTAAACACAGGCAAAATCACTCACCCAGGCGAGTGAAGCTGGCAGGTGGCAAAATGCTATAAATAGGGGACGAATTTGGAGGAGAAAAAATGCCATTTGCTTAATTCTTGCTTCCTTTGCTGTTCCTTAGGCTTAGGAGCTTAAATATTAGTAAGTAGGTAGGTTAAGAAAGTGGGAGAAATGAGATTTAGTGTGGAGACTCTGTCGGAAAGAAGCGGTGATGGGACCCTTCATCAATTCTTCTCTTGAGGAGGTTCTCTCCATGCTTGGCTAGCTTCTCTAAGGATTGGATGTAATCTTCTTATCCCTATGTATCTCTTTTAATATTTATTTATGCATTAATCTTTTCTATTCCTTGTTGGTAATTTCATTTTGTGCTTAATACTTGATTCTACTTGATCACTAGTTTCATGAATTAAAATCCTAAGTGAGACTGGAAAGTAATCTTAGGGTTTAACTGAATGATTTTACTCATTATATTATGTTGCTAGGAATAGGGCATACTGTTTTGATTGCATAAAGCACGCGATTATAATTCTTAATGTTGGGATATTTACTTCATATTCGAGGGATCGATATTCGGTAGATATCCTTAGAACTCGAATGCGAGGGATCGATTCGGAGTAAAATAGTGTGCATCAATAAGGATAGATAATGATTTATGCATGATAATATTAATTGAATATAGATAATGTGTGTTTTATTTTGTTTTATTTTCCCTAACCTCGGTACTTACGAATTATTGCAAGTTTGTCTTTTTTCCTTTTGAGGTAAATTTCTTGCAGATACGTCGTTATTAAATTTAGAAATTACCAAGACCATAAAGGAAAAGAAACAAACAGCCAAAAAGCTACCGAGTAAATCTTCTTCTATTTTGATTCTCCTTCACTAGTAAAGCCACCTGTAATTTATATTATTGCTGATAAAGGAGGGGGAGAAGAAAATAGACCACCACGGAGGACTCTTGGTGACTATGCGTATCAACAAAGACCAAAGCATTACAACAACATAGTCATTCCTCCTTTCAGTAAAAATGTTGTGGAATTGAAGCCCGCATTACTCAGTCTAATTGGATCACATCCTTTTTCTAGACTAGATCATGAAGAACCATACACGCATTTGTCTACCTTCATGGAGCTATACAGTACCATGGGAGCCTCTGATGCAGATACTGAAGCTGTTTATCTCAGAGCTTTTTCGTTCTCCTTGACAGGTAAGGCAAAGACTTGGCTTCAATCCCAACCAAACAAAAGTCTTAGCACTTGGGAAGAAGTGGAGGAGAAATTCATTGCCAGATACTTTCCTCCATCTATATTCATAAGTGCAAAATCAGCAATTGCTACTTTACCCAAGGATTTAATGAACCTCTCTGTGAGACATGGGAGAGATTCAAATCTTTAGTGCGGAGGTGCCCAAACCATAACTTTAATGAGATTGCACAACTACACATTTTTTACAGTGGTTTGAGACCTCAGACAAAGATGATTCTTGATGCCTCAGATGGAGGTACAATGATGTCTAAGAGCCTAGAGGAAGCAATTATAATCATTGACTCCATAGCAGCCAGTGATTACCAGTCTTATCATGATAGATCTCCAATTCAAAGAAAAGGTATAATGGAGCTGGATACTCAGAATGCAATTCTAGCTCAGAATAAGCTCTTGACACAACAAATAGAGGCCTTGACCAAACAGATAGGCCAACTTCCTCAACAAATTCAACAAGCACCTCATGGTTGCCAACAAGAAGAGGAGGCTTATTATATGCAAAATCAGACCAGACCTCAACAGAACTTTCAAGGAAATTACCAAGGCTACAGAGATGGCCCAAGTTCTTATGGCTGGAAGCAACAAAATGAAAATGCATATTATGGTCCCACTAACTCTTCTTGTGCTGGCCCCTCTAACAACTCTTATGCAGGTTCTTCAAATAGGGTTCCACCACAACAACAACAAGAAGCTCAGCCTGATAGAATATCAAAAATGGAAGATACTCTAACTCAGTTTATGCAGATGTCCATTTCAAATCAAAAGAACACTGAGGCTTCCATCAAAAATCTTGAAGTTCAGGTTGGTCAGCTTGCAAAGCAACTATCTGAGAAAAGAGGTGGATCTTTTTCAACAAACATACATGAAAATCCAAAAGAACCAAGGGAGTGTTTTAGATTGGATGTCCTGAATGGAGGAATTTCTGACTTCAAGAAGTTAGTTCAAGGAAAAGATCGTTCAAAGAAAATATCAACTGAAGCATTGAAGGAGATAAGTGAATTTGAAGAAGATAATTTTGATTATCTCCAACAGCCAGATGCTTTCAAGGAAATTTCTTACTAGCAATCATTCTTAGAGGAATTGTTAGAGGAAGTGAAAAATCAGGAATAAAAAACAAAGGTAAACGCAGTACCTCCACATGCTAAAAATGATTTTCTTGCAGGAAATTCAAGGAAACCAGTTATCAATAAATCAATGCTCTCTGAAAAAGAAAAGAAACTGGTGAAAATATTGGAGGAAAATGCAAAAGCCATTGGCTCATCCCTATTGTCCAATTTTTGGGAGCCAAAGCCATAACAAAGGCGTCCAGCTAATACGATGTTAAAGAAGCGCTCCAGGGAGGCAACCCAATGTTTTTTAATTTTGTCTTTAAATTGTGTTATTTTAATGTCTTTAAATTTTATGTCTAAACTTTACATTTTGAAATTTATGTCTTTTTGGAAAGTATCATCTGTTTTGCTAGAACTTGGATATAGGTTCATTGGTTAGGGGGAGTAGTAAAGCAGGTGAAGAAGAAGAGCGTGGCAGATCCTGTTGATTATCTGAGTGGAGGACATCGAGCTCTTCAGCCACGATCTTCAAAAATCAGTGACATTATTTTTAAATTTCTTTACTGCTTTGTAGTTTAAATTCAGTACTTTGTTTATTTAGTTACTTTGTTTGCTTGAATAGTTGTGTGCATTTATAATTCTTTTTGGTATTGCACACAGAGGTTTCTATTTGAAAAATACACATTTTGATTACTTTTTGTTTTGTTAACATAGTTGTATAAATATTTTTGGGACTTAACTGACATACATGTTTTGAAAAGAATCAACATGTTTTTGAAACTTATTTTTATATTGGATCAGAACACCACAAAATGATTTTGGAAACTTTGAGAATGAAAAACAAATGAATGGGTTTTCAAATATCAAATGAAGGCAAGACTTTTTACATGGAAATGATAAATAACATCTTTCGAAACATTGATTTGAATTGAACATGAAAATAGACCTTAAGCCTCAGTGAGTGTGTGCAACCACATAAATTACATTGAGTGTCCGCACTGATATGATTTATAATTGATTTTGCATGAGTTTCTAATTGTCATAACATATGATGCATGGATATGATTTAGGCCTTCTTTCTTTTTGAACATCTTTTTAAGCCACTGGCCAAAAAGCTATCCCAACCTGAATATAATGATTTACCATTTGCAACCCTTTTGAGCCAAACAGTTGATATTTTTAAAACCCTAACCTAGGATAGGAATTCCATACCTTACCTTAGGTTAGGAGAGCAAAAAAGGGAAATATTTTGTGATGGAAACTTCTTTTGGGTAGTTCATGCTATGAAAAAGAATTTAAATGTGGCTATATGCTATTCATGTGATAAGTAAAAGAAAAGAAAGAAAGAAAGAAAAAGAAAAGAAAAAAAGAAAAAGAAAACAAATTCATTGTGTATTAAAGTATTGTACAAAGTGTTGGGTGAAATGATTGGTAAAGGAGATATCTTGAAAGAAAAAAAAAAGGGAAGAAGTTGGAGGTAATGATTTCAATGTTTTATCTATATATGCTCTCCTATTCCAAAAGGTCTTTTTTAATATCCAGAAAAACCAAGATTTCTTTTCTAGCCAAAAGCCCAGCCATAAAAGCCCTAATGATCCTTGTTGATTATGCATTTTGATTTGATGGGAAATGAATTGCAAAATAAATCTATAAAGTATCAATGCAGGAATTGAAATTAAACACTCACCTGTGAGAATTAAACACCTTTGAGAGGTTTTCCTCTGTTTGAATCAATCAATCACATGTTTCCTCTGATGTTTTTTAGAAATGAAATGTGAATTGATCTTAATCTCATTTTGGTTTTGAGAATTTCATCTTTTGTTTCAAATTCTTGAGGTTGACTACTTTGAAACATGTTCTGATCACTTTGAAAAGTTGATTCTTTACAAAGCATGTTCATCCTCTATGTTCCTATTAATTATAGTGTTAGTTACTTTGCTTCGGGACAAGCAAGATTCTAGGTTAGGGGGAGTGATAAGTGCCCTAATTCAGTTAAATTCATGTTTCAAATGTAGGCACTTATCTTTTGATTTCAGAAGATTTGATTGTAAATTTGCCCTAAACCTAGTTAAATAGCACCTAGTGCTTGTATAAAAGTTGTTGTTCATATTTTGGAAGATTAATCCAATCATGCTTTGTATTTTGATAGATTCCGTGGACTTACGAGGCTTCCGAACAAGCAAGAAGGGCTTAAAAGATCAAACCGGGAGGTGTTTCAAGCAAACAGGCGCACAATTCGTCCAAGCCCAAAAGGATTCTTCAACACTAAGCAATTAACTCGCCCAGGCGAGATGCAAGTTCCAAGAAGATAAAGTTAAGCTCGCCCAGGCGAGCAAACACAGGCAAAATCACTCGCCTGGGCGAGTGAAGCTGGCAGGAGGCAAAATGCTATAAATAAGGGACGAATTTGGAGGAGAAAAAATGCCATTTGCTTTATTCTTGCTTCCTTTGCTGTTCCTTAGGCTTAGGAGCTTAAATATTAGTAAGTAGGTAGGTTAGGAAAGTGAGAGAAGTGAGATTTAGTGTGGAGACTTTGTCGGAAAGAAGCGGTGATGGGGCCCTTCATCAATTCTTCTCTTGAGGAGGTTCTCTCCATGCTTGGCTAGCTTCTCTAAGGATTGGATGTAATCTTCTTATCCCTATGTATCTCTTTTAATATTTATTTATGCATTAATCTTTTCTATTCCTTGTTGGTAATTTCATTCTGTGCTTAATGCTTGATTCTACTTGATCACTAGTTTCATGAATTAAAATCCTAAGTGAGACTGGATAGTAATCTTAGGGTTTAACTGAATGATTTTACTCATTACGTTATGTTGCTAGGAATAGGGCATACCGTTTTGATTGCATAAAGCACGCGATTATAATTCTTAATGCTGGGATATTTACTTCATATGCGAGGGATCGATATTGGGTAGATATCCTTAGAACTCGAATGCGAGGGATCGATTCGGGGTAAAATAGTGTGCATCAATAAGGATAGATAATGATTTATGCATGGTAATATTAATTGAATATAGAAGGATATGAATGATGAAATCCAATCCCACTTTATCATAAATATATTTCATTTTACTAAGTTTAGTAATTTTATGTTACTTTCTCAAACAAATGAAATTCCGCTCAACCTACTTGTACATAACTATTGAACTGTTTAATTCTATTTGGATTAACTGAGTAAGGTCAAGTCCTTGTGGAGACAGTTTTATAAATTTTGTAACTTACAACAACAAATCGGTGCACTTGCTGAGATAACGTATCACTCAACTTGACCTGGGTAGGATAATGCCATACACCCCCCATGGTATCAATGCATTTTATAACTCAAGCCAACACAATGGCCTATCTCAACATAATCACTTACGTCATTCACAAACATTCAAGTAAAGTGGTATGTGGTTTTAATTATCCGAGTTGTTATTCAGCTATAACAACTTTGAAGAAAAATTTCGAACAAGGTCGGATGAAGTCGGTAAAGGTCGGCATAGATCGAACAAGGTCGGTAAGGTAATCCTTGGGTTTTCTATAAAATACCAAGGCTGGGTTAATCTCTTATGCAATCGATTACATAAGCGCCATAATCGATTAAATCGATAGTGCTTGTAAGACTTGGTTGTGTTTTATCAACAACATATACAAGGTTGTAAGGTAACCCGATGACTCTTTTTCCAAGAACATACGAGCTCTGCCGAGTAAGGAACCCAGTAGCTTTAAAGAAAGGAAAGAATGAGCTTCTAGAGACGACACGTGCACGGAACCCGGTCGTTCTAGAAGAAAGAACACAAACTCAATCAAGTAGAGGAACCCGGTCGTTCTAAAAGAAAGAACACAAACTCAACCGAGTAGAGGAACCCAGTAGCTCTCACTCTCCCTCTCGTGAAGTAACTTGAGCTTAACAGCTTTAACATACCACACCGGGTAAGAAAGGGAAGCGAGCACTAACATCCCTAAGGAAACAACCCCGAGTTAGGAACCCGACACACAAATGTCTACCAACAAGGACTAAGTTACGTTCTGCATGCACTCATGCACGCTACGTAAACCGTTCAACTTTGCATTCCAATCCCGGTAGCATACATCACATTACAAGGGATTGACATATACGTAACTCGGCCCACCCATCCTGGTAGCCGACATCACAACACAAGGATATATAACTCGGCCTACCCATCCCGGTAGCCGAGGTCACAACACAACAGGGTTTTAATATATATATATATATATATATATATATATATATATATATATATATATCACATATTCAACTCGACTTACACAACCCGGTAGTCGTCTTCTTCACAAACACACCACTTACAGATATCATCTATACATTTCACACAAAATATCAAACCACAAATGCACACTTTATCTCAACCATGATATCTAACATTATTATATGTTAGAATCAAAGAAGCTAAAGCAAAAGATTCAAAGATGATGGAAGAAAATGTGTTTTGATATTTTACATGGCCAATCAATATGATGGCATTTGTAAATTTTGTTTAAAGCTTGGTTTATGAGAAAAAGCCATATAATCCTCATTATCTTTTTGATAATTCATGCATTCATACATTCATTGATAGGATTTGATCATGTTGTTATATGCAAAGTTGTAGAATTGCATAAAGGCATTTAGATTTGTGTAAAACAATTTTTCACTGCTTTAATCGATTCCCTAGGTGGTATAATCCATTACAGGCTTGTTAGTGTTTTCTGGAAAGTGCCTTATGAATATTTTAATCTATTACCACTGGTTCGTAATTGATTAAATAAGCTTTACACAGAATTAGGAATTTACTGGAATAATCGATTATCTTGGGAAATAATCGATTACATAAGCTTCTGCATAATGATACACAACATATTCATCTGAGTTAATCGATTACCAGATGTTTGTAATCGATTATATATGCATTGTTAAGTTTTAGACATGTTCTGGCTTAATCAATTAAATGGGTATTTAATCGATTACTTGAGTGTATTATAAAATTATGTTTTTCTGGCTTAACCGATTACATGGTGATATAATCGAATATTGTGACGAATTAATCGATTACAATTGGTTGAAACTGTTTTTTTGTAAATAGGAAAGCTGGGTCTGAATGAAAAATAATAAGAAAGAGAAATATTCGTGCATACCCTTTTAGTTTTCATTCTCTGAGAGCTTTCAATTGTTCAAAGTCTGAAATTAGGGAGAAAGTCAAATGTGTTAAGATCTACTTGTGTGTTTTGAGCCTTAATACTCATTGTGTGTGAACATCTATGCAAGCTAGTGCTTAAAGAAGTGCCAAGATAGCATGGTAGTCATCATCTCAGGTTGACTGAATCATTCATATCATTTTAGTTATTGAGGAATATGAGGTGATATCTTTCTTGAACCTAAAGCTTGTGTTGTTTTGATATTTGTTGTGTATTTTGTGTTGTGTTTCCATATAACATTTGGGTTCTTTAAAGCTTTACTAGAAATGGTTTTCTAGGGAGAAGAACAGAGAAAGGATCTCTGGTTCTTGGTCTTTTGAAAGGTCTATAGGAAGTAGACTTTGAATTTTACCTAGGGTAGGTAAGAGAGACCATTGTTGTAAGCTTGTAAAGAAAATATATTTATTATAGTGGAACTCTAACCTAGATTGGGTTGGAAGGAAACTGGATGTAGCCTCCAGGGTTGAGAGGTGAACCAGTATAAATCTTGTGTGCATTTATATTTCAGTCTATGTTTCATTGAATTCTTAAAGTATAGAATTGTTTGTCATATAAATTTGGTTTCAGCACAAGTGTTATTTGGTTGATGAAGTGAAGTGACTTGTAATTGGTTTTAAATAAGATACAGTCCTTCTGAAATCTTCCGCTGTTACATATTTTAGAAGAAAATTTTAAAACTCTGAGGTAAAACCAATTCACCCCCCCCCCTCTTGGTTTATTTGCATAAGTGTTCATTGTATTTTCAATTGGTAGCAGAGCATGTTCGTGTAATTTGTTCAAGATCTTTTTCAAATCTTTAACAATGAATGCTAATCAAATAATATTCAAGGAGGGAGCCTCATTGAATAGACCACCTTTGTTTGAAGGAGAACATTTTAGTTTTTGGAAAAACAAAATGCAAATCTTCATCCAATCAAATGACCCGGATGCTTGGAATTGTATTGAGAAAGGTCCTTTCATTCTTACCAAAGTTGTTGATGACAAATCAATACCAAAAGAATGGGATGAAATGTCTGAAATAGAAAAGAAATTAACTCAATATGATTTCAAGGCAAAGAACATGATAACTTCTGCATTATCTTCTGATGAATTTTTCAGGACTGTTAGGTGTACAAGCGCCAAAGAAATGTGGGAACTACTTGAAGTAACGCATGAAGGTACGGATGATGTGAGAAGATCAAAGAAACATACTTTCATTCATGAATATGAAATGTTCAAGATGAGAGATGATGAGAACATCTCACAGCTTCAAACTAGGTTCACCCATATAGTGAATCACTTGCTTAGGCTAGGGAAGACCTTTGATGTAGAAGAGCTGAACATCAAGATCCTCAAATGCCTAACAAGGGAATGGCAACCTAAAGTCACAGCCATCAAAGAATCAAAGGATTTATCAAAGATGTCGATGGCAGCAATGTTTGGTAAGCTCCTTGAATATGAACTTGAATTGTCTCAATTAACTCATGGTGAAGATGCAGATAAAAGGCATAAGAGTATAGCTTTAAAAGTTGCACCTCCAAAGATTGAAAGAGAAGAAGATTCAAGTGATGATGAGAATATGAATCTCATTGTAAGGAAGTTTACCAAGTTTTTGAGGAAGAATAAAAATAGAAGGCAACCACAACAAAGAAAAAGAAGTGACAGCACAAACAAGAACTACAACTCCTCCTCCATCACTTGCTTTGAATGTGGAAAGCAAGGTCACATAAAGTCTGAATGTCCCTAATTAGCAAAGAAGCCACAAGCTGAGAAGAGATCAAAAAGGGATGGAAAGGCTAGAAATGCCTACATTGCTTGGGAGGACAATGAATCCACAAGTTCTGAATCCTCTTCAGAAAAAGAAGTTGAAGCTCACCTATGCCTTACATCTACCATTTGTGAAGAAGAAGAAATATCAAGTACAGAATCTGAGGTACATTCTGATTATGAAAATGTAGTTGATGCTTTTCATGAGATGCATTGTGAAGCTCAAAAACTAGCTAAAGCTAACAACAAACTTAAGGGTGACTTAAGATGGCATGTATCCAAGCTTGCTGAATTGCAAGAAGAACTTTGTAAATTGAATGAGGAACATAACAAGCTTCTTTCAAGTTACAAGGAAAATGGATGTACATGCACTTTAGCCATCTCTAAGGTTGATAAATGCAATGAATTGCAGAAAGAATTTGATGAGTACAAGCTAAGTAAAGAAAAATAAAATCTGATGTTGCAAACTAAAATTAGTGATTTGGTTGATTTGCTAAGGAAATTTTACAAAGGCAAATGTAACTTAGATGAATTGCTAAGTGTCCAAAAACATGCTGGTGATACTTATGGTTTGGGATATAAACATGGAGCTAAAAATAAAAATAAAATTGTGTTTGTACCTCCAAGACATAAGTACCATAGGCAGCACTATCAACCAAATGCTTATCATAGATTTTCTCATGCAAATTCTTCTAAATCTCATACTTGCAATTATTGTATGTTAAAAGGTCATACATCATATAAGTGCTTTGCTAGAAGGTTTTATGTTCCAAATGGAGAATGCATATGGGTTGAGAAAAGAAAGAAAGCAACTAACACCTTTGGACCCAACTCAAATTGGGTACCATTTTTCTCTTCTTAATTTGATTTGTGCAGATGTGTCTTAGAGCAAAATCATCAAAATGGTATCTAGATAGTGGATGCTTTAGACACATGATAGGGGACATATCCATGCTCACAGATGTTGTACTTAAAGAAGGAGGATATGTTACCTATGGGGACAACAATAAAGGCAAAATTATTGGGCAAGGCAACATAGGAGATAGCTTAACTACGAAGATCAAGGATGTGCTATATGTTGAAGGACTAAAGCACAATCTACTAAGTATTAGTCAATTGTGTGACAAGGATTTCAAAGTTACCTTCAACAATGAGACTTGCTTGATACATGAAGGCAAAACTGGAAAAATTGCATATATTGGCAAAAGGAAGGGTAACATCTATGTTCTATCTATTGACCATGCATTCATACATAAAACTGATTGATTGATGAGTAAAGTAAATGAGACATGGTTATGGCATAGAAGAACATCTCATATAAACATGCATCATCTTAACAAGTTAATAAGAAAGGACTTAGTAATTGGTCTACCTAAGCTTAAGTTTGAGAAGGATAAACTTTGTGAAGCATGTCAAAGAGGAAAGCAAACTAAAAATTCTTTTCAAAGTAAGAACTTGATCTCTACTTCTAGACCTCTTGAATTGCTTCACATGGACTTATTTGGTCCTTCAAGAACTATGAGCATAGGAGGAAATTATTATGGTCTTGTTATTGTCGATGACTATTCTAGATACACTTGGACATTATTCATTAAATCTAAAAACCAAGCATTCACAGCTTTTAAGAAACTAGCCAAATTAATTCAAAAATGAAAAAGGCTGTAATATTGTTTCAATTAGAAGTGACCAAGGTGGTGAATTCCAAAATGAACATTTTGAAAAGTTTTGTGAAGATTTTGGAATTAATCACAATTTTTCAGCTCCAAGAACACCTCAACAAAATGGTATTGTGGAGAGGAAAAACAGATCACTTGAAGAAGGAGCAAGGACTCTTTTAAATGAAACAAAATTACCTAAACACTTTTGGCTAGATGCTGTGAGCACTGTTTGTTATACCTTGAATAGGATTCTCATAAGACCTATTTTGAAGAAAACCCCTTATGAAATCTATAAAGGAAGGAAACCAAACATTTCTCACTTTAAATTATTTGGTTGTAAGTATTTTGTGTTAAATAATGGTAAAGACAATCTTGGCAAGTTTGATTCAAAAGCTGATGAAGCCATATTTCTAGGATATTCCTTGCAAAGTAAGGCCTATAGAATATTTAACAAGAGAACCTTGTGTGTTGAAGAATCAGTACATGTTGTATGTGATGAGACTAACCCTTCTTTAGAAGAAGTTTTAAGTGATAATGATGCAGAAACTAAAGAGGAAAAACAACAGCCTATTGAAGACAATAAACAAGAAGAAGATGAAGCACAACTAGAGTCCAATCAAGAAGTAGTCACACCTAAACACAAAGATTGGAGGACCACAAGAGATTTATCATTAGACAACATAATTGGTGAAGTATCAAAGGGGGTTACTACTAGATTTTCTCTAAGAAATCTTTGTTGTACTAAGGCTTTTGTATCACAAATTGAGCCTAATAATGTTGAACAAGCCTTATTATGGTTAATTGCTATGCATGATGAGTTGAATCAATTTAAAAGGAATAATGTTTGGGAACTTGTCCTAGACCTTCCACTCACACACCTATTGGCACTAAGTGGGTCTTTAGGAACAAGTTGGATGAAAGTAGCATCATAATAAGAAACAAAGCTAGATTGGTTGCAAATGGTTACAACCAAGAGGAAGGAATTGATTATGATGAAACTTATGCTCCAGTTGCTAGATTAGAGGCCATAAGGTTACTTCTTGCATATGCATGTATATTGAATTTTAAATTGTTTCAAATGGATGTGAAAAGTGCATTTCTCAATGGTTATATTGATGAAGGGATATATTGATGAGGACATAGGAGGGGGCATGACCAAGGCAACAAACTTGGAGG
>QARZ01040185.1:69022-89471 GCA_013407115.1 Glycine latifolia | reverse complement strand
GATTCTCTTAAATCCTTACGTTGGATTTAAGAGAATCATCTTACAAACTAGTTTCCAACCTTTGTTAGTGGTGAAAATCATCAGGCTAGGAGATCATTTCTCCAAAGGAAAGTTTAAAGTTTCAACCTTTAAGGAGTAGAAGGCACGATAAGGACATCTAAGCTTGGAGAAGTTTTCCTCTAGCCTTATTTGTTGTTTTTAAGGTAAGATATGTAAGTTTCACCGTATCTTTGAGTTTGGTTTTAAGAGGAAAACTGACCCATATGAGTTAGGGTTGGTTTTAGGTTGCGTTTCTTTGGAAAAGTATGCTTAGGAGGTTGTTGTGATAAAGGTTCAACCTTGAAAGCTAACTTTTCTAGGTTTTGGGTATTTTGTTATGCCCAGATAGATCTTTATGGGGTTTACTGTAACACCTTGAAATTTTGGTAACTTAAAATATATGTGTGATGTATTCCTTGTATGATTTGATTAATTTATTAATTAGGATTAGTTGAAATGTTATTTGAATTATCCATGTGTCATTGCTTGGTGTAAATGTCAAATATGTAGAGCGTGTTCGAGCTGTGTTGTAATTAAGTGATTCCGAGTTTGACCCGAAAACCTGTTTTAGTAAAATAATCATTATGGATTGGTTAACCGTTGGATCATCTTCCAAATTTAAAATAGGTTTATAACAAATATATGTAACTTTTGACCGTTGGGATTGTCAAAATAATGTCTGGAACGTGAAAAATTAATTTTTCACTAAAGCAGAAAATTCTAGAATCTGGTCAACTCGCCCAAGCGAATTTTCCAGGCACTTTTGCTCGCTTGGGTGAGTGGAGGCAGTGCTAAATACGTATTTAAGCTTCCAAGTCACGAAAATGGAGGTTCTTCCTCCTCCAAACAGCTCCCAAGCTTCCCCTCATCACCCTCCACCACCCAAGACCATCGATGACCACCACGGACCGCCATTGCTTGCCATGAGACAACTGCACGGAGAGGAACCCTTTAATCGGAGCGGAATCTTCAAAACTCTTCTTGAAGTTTCGGTAGAGAACGGAGCTCCCAATCCTCCTTTCTTGGTTTCCTTGAGGTAATCTTGGTTTCTTTTGTCTTCTTCTAGCTAGTTTAAGCTTCTCTTAGTGTCTCTTGTGTTTTGGGTACCGTTGTTGGGAGTTTTATACTTCCTTTGAAAAACCCTTTGAAAATGAGATGTTGTAAAAGTCTCCTTTTTATGAAACTGATATCATTTCTGTGATCCTTGTTGAACCCTGGTCACAATGGTGTGATCGGAATTTCAAAATGATGTCTTTTGATGTGGACTCTCAAAACATCATTTTAGCCTCTTTTTAAATTTGAGTGGGTATTTGACCCTGAATGCTAACGTTAGCCTTGTTTTTGAAATCTATACTAAATTATCTTCAATTTGGTATATAGAGCTCTGCGTTTGGGCCAAAGCATGTGAACTTGAGAAATCCCAAAACAACGTTTCAAGGAGCTAATGGGAAGACATAGATAGGTAAGGAGAGTTTATTATTTAGTTATAGTTTAGATACCATAGTTAGGGGCCAGGGAGTCCAACTATAAGGATATCTGCCTGTCCCTGCTGTGTGATGGTTTTCAAGAAAAACTACATTTTTAACTAATGGGATGTGATGTATTTATGATTGATGTGTGTTTGTCCCTGTGTGTATGCTTGTTTTCAAGATAAATGATGTTTTTAACTAATGGGATGCGGTGTATTTATTGCTAATGTTGTAGGTGACAGTGAAATTGAGATACCATGTAAATGATTGATGATGTTTACATGATTTTTGATGATTTAGATGAGGTGATGCTTATGTGATTGGTGATGTCTAAATGAAATAATGTTCAAATGAGATATATGTTTATTGGGTTAATGATATTATTGTTGTAATGATTGAATTTTTGGGAAAAGTCTTAATTACTGATAAGTGCCCTAATTCAGTTAAATTCAAGTTTCAAATGCAGGCACTTATCTTTTGATTTTAGAAGATTTGATTATAAATTTGCCCTAAACCTAGTTAAATAGCACCTAATGCTTGTATAAAAAGTAGTTGTTCAAATTTTGGAAGATTAATCCAATCATGCTTTGTATTTTGATAGATTCCGTGGACTTCCGAAGCTTCCAAACACATAAAGCAAGCAAAAATGGATCATAAAACAAACATGGGAGGTGCAACAAGCAAAACAGGCCCAAAATCCATCAAGGCCCAAAAGCTAATTCTGGAAGGTGCGTTTGACTCGCCCAAGCGAGTGAAACATGCACAAGCTACTCGCCTAGGCCAGCTGCTTCTACAAGTGGGCCTCCAATTTGGAAAGTTACTTCATCAAGTGGGCCTTAAGTCGCCCAAGCGACCAAACAAAGGCAAAACTGGTCGCCTGGGCGAGTGAACTCGAGCAGCCAACCCCCTATAAATAGCCATGCACCCCCAAGGAAGAAAGGCATTCTTTTCACTTCCATTCTTCCTCCTCCATTGCTTCTTAGCTTGTTTTGAGCCTTAGGCTCTTTAAATATTAGTATTAGGTAGGTTAGGAAAGTGACAGAAGTGAGATTTAGTGCAGAGACCCTGTCGAAAAGAAGCGATGATGGGGCCCTTCATCAATTCTTCTCTTAAGGAGGTTCTCTCCATGCTTGGTTAGTTTCTCTTAAGGATTAGATGTAATCTTCTTACCTTTAAGTATCTCTTTTAATATTTATTTATGCATAAGTCTTTTCTATTTATTATTGGTAATTTTATTTCGTTCTTAATGCTTGATTCTACTTGATCATTAGTTTCATGAAATTGGATTCTAAGTTTAACTAGGAAGTACTCTTAGAATTTGAACTGAATAATTTTACTCTTTACGTTACATTGCTAGGGATAGAGCATAACGTTTAGATTGCAAATAGCACGCGATTATGATTGTAATGCTGGGTTATTTACTTCGTATGCGAGGGATCGATATTCGGTAAATATCCTTAGAACTCGATTGCGAGGGATTGATTCGAGGTTAATTAATGTGTGCATCAATAATAATAGAAAATGATTTATCCGTGGTAATATTAATTGGATACCGAGGTATGAATGATGAAACCCAATCCTACGCTTTTCTTTAATTAATTAAAATCGTTTTATTAGCTTCTCTAATCTTTCGTAATCTTTCGTTATTTCCGTAAAATCATCAAAACTTCGACCATACTCGTTGTACATAACTATTAAAACTATTAAATTCTCTTTGGATCAACTGAGTAGCACAAGTCCCTGTGGAGACGGACTTTTATAAATTTTGTAACATACAACGACAATTGGTACGCTTGCCAAAGTCTAACAATTACAGAGGAGACTCTGCCCAAATTTTTATAATATGTTTTCCTATTTAATTCTTTATTAAATTTTTAAATGGTCATAAAAGTGTGTTTTATATATTGTAGTCCTCCTCTTTAATTTAGAATTTTCCTAAAAATATCATTCTTGTGATATGATGAATTGTGAATGTATGAAATTTGGGTTGTCTGAAGACCTGGGGAATGTGAATCTCAGGCATATGTATTATGTATAAATGTGAAATGTGATTGCTTGTGATGTCGTTGATGATATTGAAATTGAGATGCCATTGAGGTAGTTGATGATGTTCAAATAAGATGATATTGATATGCATGATGATGATATTGAGATGATATAATGCTGAGGTTGATAATGACATTGATGAGAGATAATATTGATGTGAACAATTTCATTGTGTGTGGATATACATGGATACCCATGGGGGGTGTATGACGGGTTACCCTTGCGAGGATGGATTTGTTCCTAGCCAAGTCATACATTGATGGTGCCCATGGTTGTAGGCTGTGTATGTACACATGGGATGCAATGACCGGTTGGTTACCCTTGCGAGGATGGATTTGTTCCTAGCCACGGTCAGTGCATCGGTGAGCCTACATTGGTGTGTTACATATGTACATGGGGGGTGCATGACTGGTTACCCTTGCGAGGAAGCATTTGTTCCTAGCCGGGTCATGCATTGATGATGCCCATGTTTCACACTTCATTTGTATGTGTGGAAATAGAATGAAGGCAAGCGCGTACCTGTGGATTTCAGTGGGCTAAGAACATAGGTACTAAGGGGTCATCAGGTTTGGAATTCCCTTTCGACGCTGGCTGATCATCGGGTGGGGGAATGGCCATTGCACGACAGGATGGCCCTGATAGGCGGTGAATCATTTTTCCTGTGAGAGGCTATTTCTGGGATATGGTACCACATTGCATGCTGATAGATGAGTCAGGTGCATGCATCATTCTATGCATGATTGTTTGAGTTGTGAAATGCATTGGATGATTGGTTTGTTGAGTGTGTATTGGGATCATGGATTTTTGTTAATGATTCTAGTGGCTAATGTTGTTTCCTTCCCAATTGCTGCTATCTGATGTTTGTTTTGTGTTTTGTTAATCAACTCTTTCTTAGTTAGTTCTTTGGATATGTGTTAAATATGTAATTTCAGGTGCATATACATGTAAAACTAAAGGAAGTTCTAACATATGGATGACATGTATTGATTTAATATATATATGTACATATGTGTTTAATTATGTGATTGTAATATATGCATGATAATTGTATTATCGCGAAAAATTTACCATCATTTTCATAATCAAATTAATGGAGTTTTTATTAAAATTTGAGTTTTGCATAATTAAGAGTTAGTGATATCGTAGCGACGAGGCGGGTCGTTACATTTACAAGTCACTGGTTGGTGGTATATGGTTGAGATCTGGTTTTTTTCATGAAACGGTTGAGAACCGTTCTTGATATCTTTCTTGTCTGGTGTAGGGCTTGATAAAGAAGATATCGGTGGTGGTAAACATGCGGCTGAGAGGATAGGTGCTGGAATCAAAGAAGGTAAGCTCTCTATTCTTGGGAGTTGGCTCTCTTGATTGTGTTCCACCATACTCCTGGGGAGTTATGGTTATTGTATGATGTTGTGCGTGTATTTAAATTGTGTGTTATTGCTTTTTGATTGAAACATACATATAAATGATTTGCACTGTGATGTTTGTATTGTGATTGAGAAGTCCTCTGGTCAGGGAAGCAGACCATATATGAGAGTGTAAGACTCATCCGGGATGAGCTTCTCGGTAATTTATATACATCCGAGTGCATGAGATGTGCACGGTTGATATACATTTGTGCATGAGATATGCACTAATGAACTTGTATATCAAGATATACATTTGTGCATGAGACGTGCACTGGTGAACTTGTATATTTGTGCTGGAATGGCACGTGGGTGTGATTATATACATGTGATGTTTATGAAAGCCAGGATGACCATGTTTTTACTAAAAGGCCGAGATGGCTATGTTTTTATGAAAGCCGAGATGGCTATGTTTTTATTAAAAGGCCGGGTTGGCTATGTTATTGTAATGCCTATTTAAATACTATGTACTGTAGAAGTGAACCAGGGGGAGGTGAGTCTCCAAGAACCCTGAGTTTACTGAGATTGTATCTTACCCCGGTTGGGGATTATATTTATTGCAGGTGATAGCCAAAGAGCGGGGGACGACGTCTAGGGTAAGAGACTTGAGTAGGGGTTGTTCGATGGATCTCAATTGATAGGCCGGGTAGGCCGAGGCCAAATTGGGCAATAATTGAGGATCCCGGACAAGAGGATGAGGCCGGGTTCGAGGAAGTGGATTTTGGAAGGCAATCTTTTGTGAGTCGATTGACTCGATTTTATTGTACTTATGTAACCCGATATGGGTTTGTTTATGATGTATCATTTGGAGCAGAACTCGGGCACCGGGATGTATATCAAAATTCCATACATAATGTTTTAGTTAGGTTGAATGACGTATGATGATGTCTTTTTATTTTAATGCTTCCATGTTTACTTAATTATGTTAAGTATTTGCTGCGCTTAAAACCATAATATAATGTTAGTGAACTGGATGCATACGAGGTAGTTACAATACATGCTTAAAATACTACATGACATTTCATATAGATTAATTGTTTAACTTAATTTTGTAGGGAAAAGGTGTGCAGTAGTCTGTAAGAAAAGCTTTTAGTCCTCAACAACATTAGCAGGTCAAACATCCAAATAGGCACACAACGGTACTAATTGCTTCAATGTCACTGCATTAATCTTGTACTTACTACCATCAAGTTCATGCATTAATTTTCACAAATTTCAATTTTGTAGGGGCACTGTGGGCACAAAAGATCTATCAATGAAACAATTAAGAAACTTAATCCTAAATGTAAGACACTAACAACAAATATTACAAATTCCAGAAAAAAAAACTTAAAGGTTATCAACTACCAACAATTGAGAAGAAGGTTGAGCCGGGAATTGGACTTGTTGCCACCCAGGCCAAGGCAGCCGCATCAATGAAAGATACAAATGGAGAAAAATAAGACTATGTGAAATAATTTTGTAATGGGTTGTGGGAATCTTGCTTGCTTTATTTTTTACTTTATTGAAACCATGTGCATAGTTTATTGCACCTTTTGTGTATTTGTTCTAGACAATGGGCATATTAACTACTAATTTAGGCCTTTTGGGAGCATGTCACTTATCATTATATATTGAAATCTCTTTTACTAAATAGAAACTGTCATAAATGTTGAAGTAAACAGTAAGACACTCAAGTGTTCAATGAATGAAAATAGCAGGACCAAAAAAAAAGACTCAGGTAGTTTGACTTAAATAACTTTTCATACCTATAAACTAAAAAATAAACAATTTTTATTTAATTACCTCAAATTTATTTATGTTTTCATCAAAGTACCTAAAAATAAAACATTTTCATTTTACTACCTCAAAATATTTTTGGTTCCAATAAAGTACTTGATACTTGACATTGGTGGGCTTAGTAATTAGTAGAAAGCCACTGCAAAAGATCACAAACCAATAACAGGTCCACAGTTAAAATTAAGCATCAGTACAATATAACTTTAACACATCATAAACTCATATCATTAGAAGCATCCAACTACGTCAAATACAACGTAATAATTACTTTCTAAGATTTACATATCAACCTACCAACATACCAAATTTAAGAAGACAACTACTAAAAACCTACCAACCTACCATGCATTCATTACAATTACAATGCTTAGTAAAGAAATGAACACCCAAAGGATTACAACTACAAAACCTAACATTTTCACTTTATTCCTTTCAACAACAAGATTATTCTTTTTCCTTCCAATTTTACTCTTCAACTACACAACGTGAAATGAGGATGAACAAGATTCTTCCTCTTATGCAACAATTTTTTCCCTCAAATCTGTCATTTCTTTTGCATTTGCTTTAGCTTCCTCCATTAATAAAGCAAGTTTTAGCTTCAGCTCTTCATTTTCCTAAACATACAAGACCAACTCACTCCTTTCTCCAAACATGTTATTGCAAGCCTCAGTATCACCAATCCATTGAAAAAATATGCAAGAACTTGATTCCTACAACAGAATACTAATTAAACAAGCAACACAACAGAATAAAACCCAAAACAAAACACAGAATCAATATTTGTTTACATTCCAGTGTTGGCATCTCCAAAATCTTCTCCTTAGATGGCTCACACTGTGCGACGTGAACATAATAGTGAGTACCTCACATTTGCACTTCACCATCATAGGAGATGAGGATGACGATGATGACCCACCTTTCCATTCATCCTTTCACACATCAACCAAAACACCCTTAGGGTTTGAAATTCTCAAATACCTCCCAAGAGCCTCCTTAGGGTTTAAAATATGCAACAACAACAAAAACATGAAAACGAAAGCCAACCTTTTTTATTTTATTTTTTAAAAAAAAGTTAATAAATAATGACATGGTCGCCGCTGCTTACGTGTTTAATGATAAGACTTGATGATATGACACTTCATTTGTCACACCATCACTTAACAGAAGGGAACTACCGACAGGTACTACGTTGTAACATAAATTTTTTCCAGGTATTTAGTTGAAAAAAAGGAATGTTAGGTAGTAATCTAAAAATGACCTATTTTTCAGGTATAAAAAGCTTATTTTAAGCCAATTTTTTTATCTGTAGGAATTGAAGACAATGTCAAAAATTTACAATTACTCATGTACATTGCTCAACTAATTGAACTAAACCTAGTTATTTCATATTTTATATAGAACTTATTTAGGTTCTTCCCTCTTTGAATCTTAACTCAACTTAAAATACAATTATTAATTTTTTTTATTGACTTCCAATTCGAGTGCTTCACCAACTTCCCTATTAAATAATTCTCATGAATTTTAGTTTAATTTATATTATGTTTATTTATAGTAAGCTCTTAATTTATTTTTTAAATTATTTATTTTATAGAAGAATGTTACTAAATGAGTAAATTATTTATGAGGTGCTGTTGGATACTCAGGAGGAGACTTCTTCGAGAAACCTGCGCCTAGTTTCGTGGATTCCACCTTCTCATGGTTTCATTAAGATAAACTCCGACGAGAGTTCTGTAGGCAATCCGAGCCTTTTCGGCTATGGAGGCAATTCTTGAGATTCATCAGGGACTTGGATTTTCGGGTACTCTAGGAGCTACGGTCACCAATGCAGAGCTGCAAGGCATTTATAATGGGCTGCTGGTGGCTTGGAACAAACGCTTTCGGAAGATCATATTAGAGACAAACTCTTTGCTTTCTTTGAAGTTACTTTCAGAAGGTGTTTCGGAGTGGCATCCATATGCCCCAATTATCAACATCATCAGAGGTAAGGATTGCTAGTGGCAAATTTCCTTCCAGTATACCTTGAGGGAGGGCAACCAATGTGCAGATTGGTTGGCAAAACAAGGAACATCATCCACTGGATCTGTGTTATTATGGGATTCTTGTCCTCATGAGATTAACTCTCCTTATAGCTGATGCCATGGGGATAGCTTTTGTTAGGAGTTAGCTTTTTTGTGTTTTTGTTTAATTTCTGACTGAGAAAAAAAGTTTGATTTTTAAAATATTCATAATTTCATAAATTTTTTTAACCTTTTAATTTATTGTTTAATTTTTGAATTCTTAATTCCAACTATATATTTTGGGGGTAATTTTTCCTATTGCAAACAATTTTTTATGTACTCATTAAGTCTAGAATTATTTGCCATTCCTAACACCATTGGAGCGTATTTTAGAAGGAAAAAAAAGGGGAAAAAATTAAGAAAATCATTTTTAATTTGTTATATGTAGTGAAGAGATCAAGAGATGGTTTCGCTTACCCAATATTGAAAAAAGAATTAAATGTTTTTTATCTCTATAATTTGTTGCAGTTTTACTTTTGCATCTCGTAATTTTTTTTATTATATAAGACTAGTTTGATATATTTATTTCAACTTTTGACTTTAAAAATAATTTACTGAAACAAATTCATATACTCATTAATTTATTTCTCATCTAAAATCTATTAAATTTTCAAAACCAAAAACCAAAAATGGCTAGGACATATTTTCTCATCATCGTTTTCTTTTTCTTCTATTCCATATTGTTAAACATCTTCCTAAATTCCACACTCTGCTCTATCACTTGTACCTTCCATCCTGATGTATCCGAACAACCTTATTTAGTTATAATTTGAAAACTATAAATAATTTTTGAAAAAAGAAATCAAACACACCAATAGTGTTTCATATTTTTCTTTCCTTTTTCCAAAAGATCTTCATTCATAATTACGATTAAGTGCATACGTACTAGCATCACGCGTGCACCTAAAACAGTTTACCAAAACACTCCACCTTCAAGTATAAAGACCAGTTTGAAATATTTTAAAAATATGAAATACAAAAGTAAAAGCACAATATTTTGAGATAAAAATAACATAATCAAGTTAAGAAACAAAGAGTAGCTTCAGTTTCACTACCAAAAAAAAAGAGTAGCTTCAGTTTAGTGCAAGTTCCCAAATTCCAAATTATGTACCACTGATCATCCATAAGTTATTTTCAGAGTCATGAAAGAGATGGAAATGGTTAAAGAGGGGAGTGTGCTTTAAGTAATATGCAGACATACAGACATGTATTGGCCCCGAAAAAATTGAATCATGAATGTTTCAAACAATTATATTTTTCTATAATATAAAACACGAATCAGAAGTTGGTTTGACCTGAATTCCGCTATAGTGGTAATACACTCCCATCTCCCTCCCCTCATTGTAGCTTACAATAATTCACATGGCAAAACTGCAAGCTGGGGAAAAGAAATATAACACTTCCACGATTCACGTTTTAACAAACTCTGTTGTTAATAGTTTGATAAATAGATTTAAGCTGTGTGTTCCATTTGTCAACTGCAGTGTACTTTTTCATTCCTTTCGACCTGAATAATGAATTGTAACGTTAATAAATAGGTTTTATAAAAATAAATGAATATAATGAATCCAATTTAACAAAAAAATATAAAGGCAGACCTATCAGAGCGTTCTAAGAGCCGATTCACTTGATCAATATGCCCTTGAATTCTATTATCCAAAATCAGCGACACCAATAGCTGCTCAACATCATGCTCAGGAACATTTAGTTCCTGCAAATTGATGGGTTTCATTATATATAAGAAATATTAGATTAACTGTAAATGTCTATTCAATTTAGCAAATATATCTTATTATCAAATGAAACAGTAACAGCAACTTTAGCTCTACCATTTTTTCTTCAGTATTCCTTTAATTTGTTTGATAGCAGTGGGAACATAATTACCTTAGATATAAAAGGGATCCTGATCCTTGTATATGGTTTGATGAGCTTCAGCAAGACTTGTGTTCTAATATTCTTTAGCAGATCCTCAATGTAATTTCTGATAAATGGATCATCCATGATGGTTCTTCTGTTACTCTGGAAAGTACATTATGCAATATCCATTTAAAATAAAGTATTAGATAGAAAACGAGGATAAATACTTAAAATGTCAAACTAGTATAGCATAATCTCATGGCAGATTCAATAAAAGTACCTTCAGGATTTTCTCAAATTCCAATATTTCATTCCGTTGATAAGCTGCTATTAAGTTTGTCATCACCAAAATTTCAGGGTCATTCTTGTATCTGCAGTATAGAATATATGCAAGGTGAGAACAGAAAGAAGTGATCCTCACCTCAGTGGATAAAGAACAGAATCGGAGAAATGAAAAATTGAGTGAAATATATTAAAATAAAATACAGAGGACTTACGGCTTAGCTTCCTGCCCATCAAATGGATTTACTTCAGACTCCATCAACATGTTGGCAAGAACAAGGTATCTGATTCAAATAACAATTATTGTACAAGATGTCAAAAGCAAAGAATGATATATTCAATGGTTTATTTTGAAGTCATGATATCAGGGATTCGGATTTTAATATCCAGTGACAATAGCTGAGCACATATGTAATACATAAGCAGTCAAGCAAAAATGTTGAACTTGAAAATAAGATGGGTTATAATGACATGTATATTATAAAGTTTAATGTAAAACATAGCTCAAATTAGTTATTCTGTGGTTAATTACATTGTTTTATATGCAGAAGTGAAATTTAAAGTTATTTCTATATACATTGTTTGAAATTGAAACTAAAAAAATGCTACTTCACCTACTTCAAGCATTGGATACGTCTCTGACTCCCAGCTTCATCATAATTCTTGAAAGCTTCAAAGAAATCAGTAGCTGCTTCTGCCCACTGACGCTCTGCCATATGCATTTTCCCGCCACATTCATGGATTATTCCCATTATCCTTGGATGGGGAATTGCTGACTTAATAGCGAGTGCTTTCTGGTAAAGTTGCTGCATTTAATATAATGGAAACTGATAAATACCGGTAAACAAACTTTTACATAAGACTCTACATGGGGGTGTTGATTGAGTATTTTTAGTTTAATATTTTTCTATTCTTCTTAGCTTATTTGACTTCTCTTAGACTTTTATTTTCCCATTCTAATTCAGTTTTTGCCTTAAACAAACAAGTGGGCTTAATTGATAATTGTTGCTTATTTTCGGAGTTTTTGTTTACTTGACCTATCTTCTTTGTACAGGACCTAGAGAGCTCTACAGAACTCCAAATGACGCATATGAATAGTCCCTGGAAAGATAAGGAAAAAATCTACAAGTTTGTCAGAGATAAGCCGAGGCCAATTCTGTCATTTTGAGGGTCATTTTAGGCTTGGAAGTCAGAACCACTGCATTTGAATTTTGGGCTGCAAAATTGGTGTAATTAGTAATTAGTTAGATTAGTTGGGCTTCATTATGGTTCATTCTTTCCTACTGACTCAGTCACTATATTTTTAGTAATTTTAGTTATTTGGATGGACACACTTCATTTTAGCACAGACATATTTTGTAGTGAATTTTAGAAGTTTTTAGAATTAAAACATTTTCTTTTATTTTCTCTCAATTGTTCTTCATTGTTTTTCACTGTTCTTCATTTTCTTTTATGTTCTTCCATTTTTTTGCACTAATTTCGTGGGGTTTTCATTGATGATGATTATGGAAGGCTAAACAATCAATCAATTCAAGGATCCAAGCCCAAGCAAAGAGAAATTGAATTCTGGTTTAGTATTTCAAATTCTGTGTAAGTGTTCACTTTCTTCTTCAATCCTCTATTCAATTTTCAGGATTATGAATATTTTTAGGATTGAAAATGGATTAGGTTATGAATTCATTTCCTAATTTCAAATTTTAATCACAGATTATTTGGATGATATTTCAATTAGGTTTGTGGTTTCAATTAATTTAGGGGTTAATTCGATTGAATTGCTTCTAATGAAATTGAATGAACTTTCACAACAAAATCATTATCTGAGAACTATGATATAATTTGTACTGCTTGGTTTGGTGAATTTGGTTGATGCTTTTTAATCTGTTTTAGAATACCTTTTATCATTTCTGTTAGTTTCTATTTTGCTACGTTTTTCTGCAATTTTCATTTATCGCATGCAAACTGTTTGATAAAAATCCCCCTATTATTTACTAGTGAATTGAAGTTGGAAACATATTGATTGTGTCTCTGAGTCGACTTAAGTTAATCCTGTGCTACAGAATTAGCGTAGTTTAATTGTTTTGAAGCAATACGACATCGGTTATCAGGTGTATATGTACAGGAAAATAATTAAAAGGGGCCATTAGCCTGGTGAATGCCAAAGCTAGATGAGCAGTCAGTGTTATGTATTTCACCAAAACTTGAAAGATATCGTATTGACATGATTTAATTATTCTTCATTTATTTAACAATAGTTAAAATGGAATGTAGGGTTTTGTTTTATTGGAATTTTTGGGACCAGACTCTGCATGCAGAATGTTTTTAGTTTGTTATAAGAATTTTCACACTTCATATCTGTTAAAGCTAATGGGCTACATTGCTGAAAATGACCGTGTTACACGTTACATTACAGAAGTGCTTGAGTGAGTTGTTCACTCAGCTGATCTTATATATATAAAGTCTGAACCATAAGTACAAGTCAAGAGAAAGAGACTACCACCTATGAAACCTAACACAGATATTGATACAACAGAAGTCAGCTCTATTAAAGCTGTATAACAGATAATAAAAAGGCTATTCTAACACTCCCATTCAAGAAAAGCATATTTTATTGAATAATGAATTTTGCTAGTCAAGATGAGATGTCTCTTAATCATGTGACTGATAACTCAACTACTAACCTAAGAGTTCTGTAGTATGCTTAAGTATCAGTTTTTCAAACAAATAACAAATTGTAAACTCCTCCCAAAATGATTATTTATCGGTAAATCTCAGCCTATTCAGTATTTTAAAGTTATAAAAATATATAGATGATCTGCCACCCCTTCTATACAAAATGAAGTGAAAGCAAATATATGAACAGTTAAAAAAGTAATGTTTTCATTTAGCAAAAATCTAAATCTTCAAACTTTTTTTCTGTAAAAAAGTTATGGACTTTTTTTTAATATACTATAAAGCCATGCAAATGAAACAAAAAATTTAATTATTTTAGAAGCAAACAGATAGATGCAGTTAGTGTCCTCAACAAACTAAAAATAAAAAGATATTATTTAAAAATTCTGCTTATTACTCAAGCAGTAAGTGAAGTCTGCATGGAGTTCAATTGCAGGCAAACACACTAAAAGCAATTGAAAAGACATAATTACTTAAGTCATTCAAGAACAAGAGTTTCTTATGTAAAAGAAATCCCGACCTTAAGTTTTTTGTTGTTCTTGGTCTCTGTGTACATTTGAATCTCTACAGCATATACCTCCAAAAGTTGCGTTCCTTTCTTGTGGTCATCTGTGCCATCTTCTTTTTGACAAGATTTGTGAAGTTCCTTCAAGATCTAGCAGGGCCCAACAAATATTTAAATTATTAAATGGTAAATACTAGATGCTAATAAAAACATACAAAGGCACCCAAATTAAGTTGAACAATAAGTTACATGCAAATAGACAAATAACCTTATTCATACGCCCATATTCACCAATATCAAAATATATCTTGCAAAGCTTCAGATTTGTCTTAAACCACAATCTCTGCATAGTGAGTGAAATACAAAACAAAAAAATCATATAAATGAGAGAAATGAAATATGATACACCAAAGAAATGTCTAATGGACTAACCTCGTTCTTTGCATCTTCAAGAGACCTCAGAGTAGTCTGGTAGAATTCCTGGAGAAGGCCAAAGTTCTGGCTTGCTGAACCTGAGACATAGTCCATAATGCTGTTTATGCATTTTTCACTATAGTTACGAGTCACTGCTGACTTAATATATGTCAACATCTCCCTATAGGCTTCCATCATCTCTTTATACCTTCCCAGTCGATAATATAGCTTGACAGTCTGTTTTAGAGCTTTAAATCCCCTGATAGAATACAGAATGAAAATTAAGTGAAAAATGTAATAGTTTCTTATCACAGTAGAAAGATTCTCAGAGAAATATTACTATGTGGTACATGAAAGAGAACAAGAAACACAGACACATTTGGTAAGTCAGTATAGGGAATGTGGGAAACACAAATTAAATAAAAAATAAATAGTGACTTACAAGGTAGCTGCATTTATCAAAACATTGTTATCTACCATGAAAGATCTTATACGAACAGTATTACAAATTCACAAATAACTATTTAAACCACAAGGGTAGGGTAAATCAATTATAAAGAAGGTGTTGACAATTTAAAAGCTGAGATATATCAGACCACATCTATTTGGTGTATGTATTTGAGAAATTTCATTCATAATATTCAGCATGGTTCTTTACTAAATGGAATCATGTTAGAATGTCAAGCAAAAGGAAAGAGAAACTTTCTTTAGAAAAAAAACCACGTAACCCCATTGCCCGGAGGCTCCACGCTATGCGTGGGTAAGGGGGAGAGATATTGTACGCAACCTTACCCTTCCATATGCAAAGAGGCTATTTTCGGATTCGAACCCATGGCCAACAGGTCACCAAGACACAACTTTACCGCTGTGCCACGGCTCGCCCTCAAACTTTCTTTAGAAAAAAATAATTAAAAAAAAAGCTAAAAGACAAGTAGTGATAGATACAAAATTTTGCAATGAATTATGATATAACAAGAAATTTCTTTATGACTTCACCTCCACAATGCAGCATTGAGATTAGTTCTTACCATTCCGCTTTTTCTTGTTCCATTTGCACTACCTGAGCAAAACCAGCAAGCGCACCTTCTGGATTACTTTCTACCATACCTACACACAAACACAACAATATCATTCTAAGAAATCCGAATTAAAAATTAATCTTGCCAAGAACCAGAAACAGGCCACAATAAATCTCACAAGTCACAGGTTCCTTAGTTTCCACGAGGAACAAACAAACACAACGTACCATACAAGCGCTTACAGAGAATTTTATCCAAACAAGAAAATTCACACAGCAAACGTAATAGTGAAGCTGATTTCAGATTTTCAACATGAAGCCAAAAATTGTAATAGCTTTAATTAATCAATGACATTGTAAACAGACAAGAAGTGCAACACAACTCCAAAAACAAACTAAGCATTTTGTTCCTAACTCATAAATAATAATAATAATAACAACAACAACAACAAAAAGAACCTTTCAAATTGAAAAATTGAACAGTGACAGAAGTGCAATCAGAACAATAAAACCGATATACATTTAAGAGAAATTAACGACACAGTGATACTGATCAACCACAAAACAGGCTTGTGCCTCCAATTCCTAATTCGACAACGCCAAATAACAATAACAACAACAATAATAAGCAGAACAGAACCTTTTGAATTGTAATATTGATTCTCGATATCAACGTCTTGCTCCTCTTGCTCCTCATCGGAGTACTCGAAGCCGTAGTCCTCCATGTCAGCATCTACACAATCAATCAATCAATCAGTTTCATCATCATAACACCAAACGCATTAATCAACAACAACATCAAGCACGTACCTGAAGCCATATTGTGAGTGTAATGGATTGGGAAAAATCAAGGTTTTAGGGTTTCTACGGTTCGTGAGCGGTGGCGAGTGAGGGTTCACCGGTCCTCTACCCTCTACGCACACGGTGCTCATAATCCGGTGAAGGTGTGCCGGAAGGGGTAATATATAGCAGCTTTTGGTGCTACGCATGGCCCAAATCCAATACGGGACCCATTTTGGGCTACCCGGTCCAACCAAACAAAATTGGTTTTCTTTTTATGAAAAAAAAAATAATTTGGTGCATTTTTCCTTCAAAATTGGTTTACTTCTATATCCGACTTAATTGTATTTTCTAACTCTATTTTTTTTCATTTTTAACAAATTTTAGCCTAACAAATTAATTTGATATATTTTATCTTCAATTTTTAAAAAACTTACAAATTTTAATTTTTGTCATTTATCATTTAATGAATACTAAAATTTGTCAAAAATAAAAAAAAGTTAGGGACACCATTCGCCAAAAAGTAAAAAAGTGAAAAGTGAAAAGTACAATTATATTATCATTAGAATTTTGAATCGTGCATAATGTAAATTTATATATTTTTTGACTTTCATAATAAAAATTCATCCCCATTTGTTATATCTTTTCATACTTTTAATGTTTGTAAAATAAATTATTTAATAAATTATTTAAATCAAAAAAGAGATAGTAATAAAAGAATATATTAAAATTAAAATTATACTAGACCAGTATTCGATTAGGATGGGAACCCCATAACCATCTCCACCAAACAAGTATTCACCCTAAGGTTACCCCCAATCGGTTCCCATGAATAAGTGATTAATCCAAGATAAAGCAAAGTGGATTGATTAAGGGAAAATGGGACGTTTGGGCCACTTGAATCCCGATTAAAGAAGAATTACCTAGATGGTAATCCAAGCATTAAGGTCCACAGTCCAAAGCCCATAAAGATTTGTATAAATAAGGGAAACCCCTAGGTAATGACAATTGTTCATTGAATATACATTTATTATTTGTATTTACTGCTCTAGGTTGAATCCTTACTTGAGCCTTGTAGTACCTTTTGCATGTACTTCTCCTCAGATCACACCACTTAGACAAAGTGAAGAAGAGAGAGGACCAATAAGGACCCTTGACCCTTCGACAAAAAGGGTAGTACTTAGTCATATTGTGATAGAAACATTTGGCGCTCACTGTAGAGTCGTGTAATATAGTTCTCGGCCCCAAGAATTTATGGCAATTACATGAACTAGAACAAATAGAACACCAACTGAACAAGAAGGGAATCGATAACATGAAGAAGTGCACGTGGAGGACCACACTGACTTATCCTCAATGGTAAGGAAACTGTAGGCGTAAGTATTGGATATGCATCAACATCATGCTAAAGAAGTCATGGCCCTTCGTCAGGAGAATGTACAACTACAAGAGGGTAATTAGTCCTGGTGATCTGCAAATGAAACACTTGTTAAGGTAAAGGCAAAGTCAACAACCTTCAAGATACCAAAGGCCACCAATGTTAGTGTTCAACAAGACACACACCCCTAATCCATAAATATGTTAGGGAAGCAATTGCAGCAGTTCAAGAATCCTTTCGTCCCCGACATCATGCAAGCTACCCTCCCTTCCAACTAGAAGAGTTTGACTATCGAAAAGTATCATGGTACAAGTGACCCTGATGAGGAGCTTGACGTTTACATCACTCAAGTCGACTTGTACATTACTGACAATGTTGTTTTATACTGGGTTTCCCTACATCCTTGAAAGGCCAGGCCTTCTACTAGTTCACCTTGTCATTTCAAAAAGATAACTTTGAATATCTGAAACCTAGATCCAACAGTTGCCATGCACCACTTGATAACAATACTTAGACTAAGACCTTTTGTGAGCAACTTGTGCAAGAAGCCTACTTTTGATATGGATGAGTTGTGACACAGAGCAGCCAAGTACATGTGGATGGAAGAATTGTTTGAATATAGGAACCAAGTTCAAGCTGAGGCCACGTCAACCAGAAAAATAGATCAAAAGAACCAACTTTAAATAAATTAGGGAGGAGGAACAAAGGGATCAGTAGCCTCGAGAACCTCGTTACACTCATTATACCACTCTCAGTGCCAGCATATCTCATATATTGGATCATGTCGTGCTACCAAAATCCTAGCCATGACAAAAAGAGCCAACACTCTGCCCAAGACCTATTTCTCTAAATGTTATTGATATCACTACAACCAGGTATATTCAATTGAGGAGTGCAACGTTCTGAAGGACAAAATAGAAGACCTCATCAAATTGGGACACCTGAAGGATTTTATCCACAAGTCTCAATTCTATCAGCCTTACAATAGCTATAGGCAATACCAAGACAATGGAAGAGATAGAGATTGCAGTCACCACTCTTAGACTGAGAGACAGAGAAGTTGAAGCCAATCAAGGGAGAGGGAGGAAAAATCCCTTGATCAGCCAAGATGTGCCATCAACACCATTGCAAAAGGATTCATCGGAGGAGAGGCATCAACCTTGGCTCATAAAAGGCTCATATGACAAGTCGATCAATAAACATGGTCTCCCTAAACAAAGCTCCAAACTTGCCACTTATCACCTTTACTTCGGCTGACTTCAAAGCAATATACCTGGTTCTAGATGATCTAGTTGTGATAAGTGTACAAATCACCAACTGTATAGTGAGAAAGACACTTATTGACTAAGGGAGTTTGACCAACATCCTATTCTAGAACACGTTGAAGCAGTTGGGTATATCGGACTCAAAGCTTTTTCCCCATGGTGACCCGCTATTCTGGCTTCGCCAAAGAAAGAGTGGGAACCAAAGGATGTATATGGCTATACACTAAGTTCGACCATGAGGGACCTAACAGAAAGGTTTGAAAATCCAATATGTGATAGTGCTTGCCCACACCTCCTACAACGTAATTTTCGCCCATCCGTCTTTAAATGCTTTGGGTGCCATAGTGTCCATCCCCCTATTTGGCCATGAAGTTCCCCTTTGACACTGAGTCCATCATAAAAATCCATGTTGACTAAAGAACAACTAGGGAATGCTATATGGTAAGTCTTAAGCTTGGCCCCCTAACAACAAATGAACCATGTTGAGCCATGCACTATGTGGAGATTGTGGCAGGAGCGGAAGGTGTCCAAGGAGTTAGAGTTGGACCGAGAGCCAATGACGACAATCGTGTTAAACCAATTTAAGAAAAATGTACCTTTTAGCTCGACATTAAAGAGGAATATGTTACTCAACTTGGGAACCAACTCTCAATTGAACATAAGAACGACTTACAACAAATTATCTGAGCGTATGTCGATCTGTTTGCATGGTCCATGCCCGACATGCTAGGCATATATCTGACCTTCCATTGCCATAGATTATCCATATGTTGAGATGCCAAATTATAGCTTAAAGGAAGAGAAAGATAGGGAAAGAAAGGTGTCAGGCACTGCGGAGAAAGATTTCCAAATTGATGGCGGCCTAATTTATCAAAAAGGTAGAGTACACCACATGGTTGTCAAATGTATTCATAGTCAAAAAAACCAAATGATAAATGGAGAATGTGCACAAACTATACCGACTTGAATTGTGCTTGCCCAAAGGATGCATACCCCCTCCCCAACATTGACCGCTTAGTAGATAGGGCAATGGGACACTGAATGTTTAGTTTCCTTGATGCCTATTCAGGCTACAACTAAATCAGAATGGACCCAACAGATGAAGATAAAGCCACTTTTATCACCAAATCGATAATTATTATTACAAAGTTATGCCATTCGGATTGAAAATGAAAGAAAAGGGCCTTGAAGCCCGAAGGTATGTGAGAAAAAAAACAAAATTTTTAAAGCGGAAACACACATACCACACAAGAATCATTCTTTAGGACATAGATGTTACCTTGTTTATATTCGAAATTTGATGATCAAGGATAGGCTTGAAGATACAAGCCCTCTAATATTGATCCACACCACTTCTTGTCAAGACTCAAAAACACTTCTTGAAGGCTACCAACAAACACCAAAGGAGGCAGGCTAGGCACACCAATGGAGAGGAAGAAGGTTATGTTTTAAAGTGTTTTTACTTATCTAAGAGACTCACCAAT
>QARZ01040185.1:23250-39022 GCA_013407115.1 Glycine latifolia | reverse complement strand
ATTTATAAATAACCACGATATCGTTCATAAAATTCATGGAAAATGCAGGCTTATCTTTTTATATAATGCATGACTGAGATCTCAGATTCTCTTTAAATGGTACCATAGTCAAGATAGCCCCCATCTCAGTGGCACAGACTTATCCATTCAGTCAGGGTAGCGCAGTGGCGCGTAGGAATGTCACCTCCACCTATGTGATCATCATGGTGGTGTGGTCCTCACTGATACAACTACCCCCCAGTTCAGATACCTCTGAACGCATGGACTCAGTCCAACTATCTGACACACCTCTTCTTGAGGTAACACGGCTTAACCCCCGCAGGGCATATGCACATGCATGAATAATTTCTCATATTTAATCTTTAATATTGTTCTTCACTTTATGCTTCACATGTTCAACATAAAACTAATACAGTGCCCAATCTATATTTAAAAAACTTATGGAACAACAACATATAAACTTATTTACCCAAAATCTTACAACAACAGTTTATTCCATGAATTCTCAAAACATGCCATAATTTATTAGAACTTAAACATTGATTAATCATGGTTCAACATAATACACAAAATTCCAATCATTCCTTTAACACAAAATTTAATAGATATATTCAAGAATTTATAATATAAAAATCAGCCACATAAACTTCAATAAAATATAAATACCATTTAAATCATTGATTTTCTCAATTAAAATCATTACACACTGAATACTTATTAGGCTAGATTTAATTCATTCATTCTACTAAACATCTATTAATGCTTCTAAACATCTATTAATACTACTAAACATTTATTAAATTCAAGTTCTTTAATTAATACCTTTATTAAACCAATTTTAGCAATTTATTAAACCAATTTTAGCAATTTATCATACTCTTAATAACCAAGACTTAATTTTGAAGTAATTTAAGACTTCTAGCATATTTAAACTCTATTTATCATAAGCTTCCCTTACCTTGCTTGCTTCCTAAAATTTAGACAGCCCTTGCTTCCTCTTTTGCTTGGTTCTCTCGTGCACTTTATTAAGGGTGGCAGTCTTGATTTTTCTTTTTGGTGAAAGGTATAATTTGAAAGTGATGGAAACGGTTAAAGGGAGAATGAGGTAGGATGCACGGCCACTACTTGTTTTGAAAATGTTTTGAAAGTTGTTTTTGAAAGAGACAAGGCTTTGCACGTTCACTTCTTCTTTTTTTCCAGCCAAGTCTCACGGTCCCACTTCATTTATATATAAGGAGGTTACCTTTTGCTTTGTAAAAATCTACAAATATCTACCTTAAGTCATTATGACTTACTTTACATATGCTTTTCTTTTATTGGCTAATTAATTGTTGGCTTCCAAATGTATATGTTCTTGAATTTTCCACCGCCTTCTTTCTTACTTTCTTCTTCACGTGCCATTTCAATTAGTGTAGGAAATTGTATTGGGTTTTTATTCCATACGTATGGTGCCTTGAATTTAATAGGTTTTTGCATTTTGTAAAATCTTAAAGCATTAATTACTCCTTTACACATGGACCAATTGTATTATGTTAAGTTGTTTATACTTCCATGTGATCATTCTTTGACTTTTCTAAGGCTTTTTTTTCCATTGGTTTTTATGTTGCACGGCCAACACTTATTCTAAAAGCCAAATCTACAAAATTTTTCCTTTTATTGCATGTAATAATTATTTCTAGTTTCTTATTGGTCAATTTTACTTTTAATTAGCAAAATTACTAAACTAACTTAGTAAAGAATTTTATTTATCCTATAATTAAAAGAAAATTCTATAGATTGTTTTTATCATTTTTCTGTGTTTTTCAGATACTTAAGTTAGTCTGTATTGAGCTCTTTTCAAAATTTCTATTAAAATTCCTAGAAATTCTAATTCATGGTTTCTTGTCAACTGCTTTACTGATAATTTATTCTTTCGGAGTATATTGTCCTTTCCTCAAGGTCCTACAGAATTCCCAATAATATCTGGTCATTTTTAAGGTAAAGGGTATTTTGGTAATTTTTAAAATATCTAGGGGCATTTTCGTCATTTTTGCCTTATACTAATTTTTGTAAAATAGAAGTGTATATTGATAAAAAAAAACTCACAAATATGCATTAAATATGAGGGTGTTACAATTGTAACGACCCGCCACGTCGCTACTGTATTACTAACTCATAACCATGACATAAATTCATTTTAATAAAAAGAACACCCATTTGGTTACTTGTGAAAATCGCGATAAATTTGTCGCGAGCATACAACGACCATCATCATAGAATATACACGTAGATCAAGGTATGCATAGAACATTTCAAATGTATGTACGCACTTACAAAACATAATTTAATTATAAGTACAAAGATTATGTCTCAAAAAGAATATACATCAAGTGTTTTACAGTGAAAAGAGAAATAGAAGTCAGGGGTGTCATTAGCAAAACAAGGAGTGCATCCATTAAAACAAGGGGTGTGTCTAGCAAAATGCAACTCCTGCCCGGGATCAGGTCCATTGACATCCCGGCAAAACACGGCGACTCCAAACAACCCGGTCTTCCCCCAATAGCACCTACTGCTGCCCATCTGCTCACACGAACCCGGTTTGCGATCATCACAGGTACCAAACCACAAGGTACAACAAAGCAAGGTGAGTTCATCATATTAAATAACAACAATAAATACAACAGGAAGGGAGCACAACCCGGTCAAGAAGCAAGACGGTCATCAACATATCAATATAACATTCCAAGCGTTCATCAAACACCAACATATACGGACATCCACAACCATTTCATAAATCAACTCATAAAATCTAGCATGATGCATGCTCCTGACTCAATTCTCATTATGAAATGTGGTACCATCCCAGAAATGGGCCATCCTTATGGTCAGATGATGCAGTAGCTTGTCAGGGTCACTCTGTCATGCACAAGAATCACCCCCCACGGTGATAAGCCAATGGGTGTCAGAAGGAGTTCCCAACAGACGTGGCCCCCGAGTACCTCCGTACCCTACAGCCAATCATCAACCCCATTTCCGCCATGCAAATGCCGTATGTTACATAGGCACCATCAATGTATGACCCAGAATCAGGATTAACCCGACCTGGCCAGGATAACGCCATACACCACTTATGTAACCTACCACCCACACGAGGGCCCATCGATGCACTGACTGTGGTCCTCGTAAGGTTTACCACCATCCAGTCCCAGCATCTCACGGCTATACATAGAATATCACCACGGCACCATTAACGTATGACCCAGAACCAGGCTCAACCGGACCTGGCCAGGATACGCCATACACTCCCGTGTGTATTTATGTACATCTGAAGGTATTCCTCATCTCAAGCCATCACATAGGCCGAGTTCGAATGCCACCAATGTAATCATATACGTCATCCACAAACATGTATCAACAAGTGAACCGGTGTGAAGTACGAGGTGTCCGGGTTGGCACTTAGGCATACTATCTCAAGGTAAGAATCCGAACAAGGTCGGACGAAGGCGGACAAGGTCGGTAGAACTTGGGCAAGTTTGGTAGGGGTCGGTCAGAGGGGTAAAGTTTGGGTAAGAGAAGGCAAGGGTAGCAAAATGGACGAGGTCAGAAGAACTCGGTCGAGGTCGGTTGGGTTTGATAAAGATTTGCCAAAAGCAATCAAGAGGCCCTTAGGTTTCTTGCAAAGTTCTCAGGACGGGTTCTGCACTATGTAATCGATTGCATAAGTGCTATAATCGATTACAACAGATAGCGCTTGTAAGACCCTGGGTTTGTCTTTCACCAACCCACACAAGGGTGGAAGGGAACCCGATAACTCATTTCCCAAGAGCATACAAGTCCTGCCGAGTAAGGAACCCGACAGTTCTCAAGGAAAAGGGTTTGGACTTGGCAATACTAAGGAAACAACCCACCTCGTGTAAGGAACCCAACCTCTTTAAGAAAAGGGAAGGGTGAGCTTCTACAGAAGACACGTGTATGGAACCCGGACGTTCTAGAAGAAGGAACACAAGCATCTGAGTAGGGGAACCCGCTGTTCTTTTCTCGAGAAGGACGTGCTCACCAGAGTTAGCAACCCGGTAGCTTTCTCTCTATGGGGAAGTCACTTGAGCTTAATAGCCCTAACGTATCACTCGGGTAAGGAACCTGATATACCTTATAAAATGGGAAATAAGTCTTAATGACTCTAGGGGAACGACCCCGGGTGGGGAACCTGGTCCACTAACATCCGCCAACAAGGACTAAGTTACTTCCTGCATGCATGCATGCCACGTAACCCGCTCAACTCGGCCTACCCATCCTGATAGCCATAATCAAAATGTGAGGGTTTGACACGTATATCTAACTCAATCTGCCCATCTCCGTAGTTGACACCAAACAAGGGATTCATGTCTACGTGTAACCTGGGCAACACATCCCGTACTGATTACCTTCACGAACACCTCCACAGGTGTCTTAGAAACTCTTCAGCATCAACATGCCAACTTCATCCACATGCACGGGGAGCTCTTAAAACATCTACTCCCCACAAGAACGCCAAACATCAACACAAACAACACTCAACAAATTTAGGGCATACCAAATCCCATTCATAAAAGATGTAGCTTTTTTGGGAAAAACATCGCACACACCATGGACATGCAGTTATTATCACGGTTGGACTCCCTGGCCCCCAAACCGTGGTACCTAAAACTGTTAAGAAATACGATAAACTCCCCTTACCTAACCAGGAGTTCGTCCACGCTTCACGACGGTTTGTTCCCTACTTTTGCTCTGACCACAAAGTTCTCCTTGGTGTCGGGATTCCGCAATAGCTACGGTGGTTCTTGTATGTTGAAGATAACAAAGAAGGGGTTGGAAACAAGAGGTTTCTGGGTGAGTTTGAGAGAGAAAATAGAGGAAATGCGAGGGTAGAAGGAGGAAGAGTAAACTTGTTGTTGTGCCAGCCTGCTGCTTATAAACACAGCTGACACAACACGTCCTCTTAACGTGCACAGCCAGCGACCACAGCACAGCAGAGTTGACTTACGTCCAATACCCATCAAGCACGTATACAAAGACAAAGCACTCAAACAGCAAGTTATAATTAAAATAATTAATCACTCAACATAACACGTAATTTAATTACCATAACACACACATAGACTCCCAAATTAGCGACTTATAATCCGGGTCGTTATAGGTATGGCGATAGTGACTCTGGGGTTCAATTAAGCAACCCCTGGTGGACCAAGAGGTCATCCCAATCGGTGGTTCCTCCTTGGAGGAGACTCACTATGGAGCTTTCGATAGCAAATCCTCTTCTTCTAAAAGGATGGTGGACTCGCACGATGCGGATAGAGGTACTTCTGGCTTCCGTAAGAGGGCGCGACATTTTGTTGCCTCTTTGGACAGGGAACCCATTCCAATTATCATGATCATTCCCCCTTTTGCTTCAGGGGAGCAAGAAGTGATGGATATAGGGGGAGCTTCTTAAAGCTTGAAGCTTAAGACTTGAAGAATGGTTTTGAGCTTTTTCACATGCCTAGGAATGCCTTGGAAGAATTGCAAATCAAATTAAGTGTTAAAGAGTCCAATCTGTTGATCCTTGCATTCAATCATTTAATTGCCTAAGTGTTTTAACTAAGAATCAAAGCATGTTTTTACAAAAGAACCAAAGAAGCATTGTTTTTGGAAAAATGCAAAATGCACTGGAATAATCGATTACATAGCGTATTAATCGATTATTTGCTTCGTTTTTCAAATCTGGAAAAGCTTTCATGAACACTTTAATCGATTACCAAGTAATGTAATCGATTACATAAGCTGTTTTGAAAATGTGGTTCTACTGGAATAATCGATTACCAGGAATTGTAATCGATTACATAATGCATTCAAAAAATCATGTTACACTACAATAATCAATTACCATTTCTCGTAATCGATTACACAAGCTTTTTATGAAAATGCAGTGCTACTGGAATAATCGATTACAACTCGTATTAATCGATTATTTTGCTCGTTACTCAAACTCAGAAAACTCATGAACATTTTAATCGATTAAAATGGTGATTTAATCGATTACATAAGTATTTTAGTCGATTATATGGCGCGTTTAATTGATTATTGTTAGTTACAAAAGCTTGTTATAAATAGAAGTGAAGCTTGCTCTTTTTAAAACTTGTCAATTACGAATTTCTAATTACCTTCAAGCTTTCACCAAGATTCAAAGATTTTTTCTGAGCACATAAACCTCTTGTCCCATTTCTTAAATCACATGAGTTCTTGATTGATTACTTGGGCAAGAGTCTTTCAAAGAAGAATATGAGAGCTAATTCTGAAGTTTCATTACATGATTCAACACTGTTGGTAATTCATTGGCATTCATAATCATTGGATCATCAGGTTGTTTTTCTCCATTCTCTTTGGGTGTAATTCTGTTTTGAATTATTTTGTAATTGGATGCTATTATAATTTGTTCTTGAGGCTTGCACTAGAGTAGTGTTTTCTAGGGAAGAACAAAGTAGTGCTCTCTGATTCGTGTTAAGGTGTCTAATAGGATTTTAGATATCCTTTCTTTATCTAGGGTTGATAAAGAGTAAATGTAATCAAGCTTGTAAGAACTGAAATTTTCAATAGTGGAATTCTAATCTAGTGTTGATTAGAAACTGGATGTAACTTCTCTTGAGAAGTGAACCAGTATAAATTCTTGTGATTATTCTCTGCTCTCTAATCTTTTTTGGTTATCTTGTTCATTGATTCTTTGAATTCTTATCATTGCTCAACAAGTTCTATTTTGAGACATTGTTTCTTTGAGCTGAGTGGATTGATTGAATTAAAGATTTCTTGGTTTAAAGTGATTAAGATCCCAACTCTGATTTAGAAAAGAAAATTTTAAAAGACCAAGTTATAAACCAATTCACCCCCCTCTTGGTTAATTGTGGGTATTCCTATTGTTTTCAAGAAGGATTGGTGGTAGGGATGTTAGGGTTTCCCCACGTAATAGGTGGAACCACAGTGTTGGGTCATCTTCGTCCCCTCTTGCCGTGGCTGGCTATGAGTGGGTAAGGGACAATGTACTAAAATATTGGTCATCCATTACCTCTGCGATGAATGTCGCTGCTTTGGAGCGTCAACTAAGGTTGGCCAACCTAGAAGACTCTTATAAGGTAGCCATCTAGGCTTGGCCTTTTTGAGGGAGGTGTCAAGCTATCTGCCCTTCTTTTTCACGTGCCGTTGTCTCTTCGAGGTCTTGGGTTTGATTCTCCCCTTAAACTCATTTCAATGTGCTCTGCTTGAGCGCTTAAATATAGCCCCCTCTCAGCTCCAACCCAATAGTTGGGCTATGGTGAGGGCCTTCCAGGTCTTGTGCCCCTTTTTTCAACATACGACCCAGTGTGTCCGTATTTTTATATTTCTTTTAGATGAAGTTGACAGGAAAAATAGGCTAGGTTTCCCTAAACAATGTGTCCAAGAAGTTGTTCGAGTTTGACTAAAACATGTTTCATTGCTTCAAGGACCATTTTTTCAAGGTCCTAACAACCAACGTCATGGCGGATGGGTTGCCACTGATGTTCAATAGGGACGGGGAGCCTCGCTTCCCGTTCTACTGGCAGTCAGACCTTACCAGGTTCAAGTCTTTTGAGGATTTGCTGACCCTTGTGGAGAGGGTTAACAAGGCAATTTTGGAGCAGTTGCCGCCCTCATAAGATGCTTGGGCCATCTTGTCTCTTTCTTGTGCAGACGATCCATACGTTGCCTTAAATGGTAAAGTTCTTTATCTTGTTCTCTTTTGTGTCTGAGGTAGATTTTGTCCTGAATTAACTTTGTTGCATGTTGCTTGTTTTGCAGGTATAATGGGTGACTTCGCATGGAGGCCTCTAGTGAAGCAGGTCGGTCCTACTGGTGGATTGTGCCACCTTCTGCTATCAATCCTCATGTTGGAGAAGGTGTCAACTTGCTGCTAGGGTTAACCCTAATGATGAAGTTTTTGAGGTCTCCCCCAACGTGCCTTCCTCTGTATTTGCTAAGAGGAAGAGTGATGATGGCGTTGGGGTGTTAGGCCGCAAAAAGTCAAGGGCCATTCTCAGCCTTCGCGTTATGAAAAAGGCTATTGGGTTGATGTTTGGTTTGGGTCGACTTTCTGCTACTAGCTCATAGGGTTCTCATTCGGCTTCGTCGGCCACCCAGGCTTCGTTTCAGCTCCTGCTCCTCTAACTCCTTTTTCCTTGCCTGTTTAGGAGGTTTCTGCTTCTCTCATGTTGTGGTTACTACAACGGTCTCTTTGGTCGGTCCTGTCATTGCTCCTCTGTCCACCATTGGTACGCTCTTACTAAGCGCTGGTGTCACAACCATGAGTGCTCCAAAAATGGAGCCTTCTTCTTCTTCTTCTTTAGATCCACTGGTTCCCCCGTTCATTGTGTTGGCATCAACATCACCTTCCTCATCTTCTCACTCAGTGTCTCCCTAGATCACATCTACAATTCCCGTGATACTGATTCAATATGGAGCGTGGGATATAGGCTAGAGCAGAGCATTCTGACTGGCTTTGTGTCTTTGATAAAAATTTGATTGTCAGTTGGGGTTCAGAATGCAACCGACTCTACAAAGGTCTTTCTCCCAAAAAGTCTGGCAATTCTAAAGGCAAATGGGTAAAGGCACCAAGAGGCTCTGAGGAAGGTGGCGTCCATAGAGGTTGAGGTTGCCAAGTGGAGGGCCACTACTCAGAATATTTTGAGAGTGAAGCTTCATAAGGTGGCCAATGCCATTGTCGCCTTTACTGAATCTGTCAAGTCTAGCTGCCAGCTGTCATCCAAGGTTGGTGATGTCCTTGCCAAGCTGCTACACACTAGGCTGGATGGTGACGACATGTTTGGGCGCTGCAAGGACTTGTTGAAAGAGAAAAAGAACTTGGCTGATAGGGTGGAGAGCATTGCTACAGAGAAGGAAGAGCTTGCCAAAGTGGTTCCTGATCTCAAGGCCTGACTAAAGGAGTCAGAGTCCAAGTTGCAGGAGTCCGAGCTCAAGGTGTAATGCCCTAAAATTTTGATAACTGAAAATAGATGTTTGATGTGTTTCTTGTATTATTTGATAATTATTTTAGATAAGTTTAATTGTTGTGTAAATTATCCTTGTGCAATTGCTAGGTGTGGATGTTAAGTTATGTGGAGTTTGTTTGAGTTGTGTTGAAAATGTGTTATTTTGAGTTTGACCCAAAAACCTATTTTGGTAAAATCACAATTATGGATTGGTTAACCGTTGGATAATCCTCAAATTTTAAAATTAGGCTCCCAAGCCACATATGTAAATTATGACCGTTGGGATTTGTGAAATAAAATTGGAAGTGTGAGATAATAATTTCACAGATGTAGTGAAATTTCAAAAATTGGGTCAGCTCGCCTAGGCGAGCAAAAATTCGCTTGGGTGAATAAAGTCAGCTATAAATTTACACAAAAGCATAAAAGCACAAAAATTTCAGCCTTCTTCTTCCCCAAACCTTCACCCAACCTTGCATCCTCCTCGTCTGCCACCCATAGCCACCGGTGACCGCTATGAGCCGTTGTTTCTTGCCGTTGAACCACCGCATGAAGAAGAACACTTTAATCAGAGCAGAATCTTCAAAACTCAACTCGAGGATTCGGAAGAGAAAATAGCCTCCAATCCTCCTTTAGCGGTTTCTTCAAGGTAACCGTGTTTTCTATGCCTTCTCCTAACTAGTCTGAAGCCTCTCTTTGTATCTCTTATGATTTGGGTACCGTTATTGGGTGTTTTTACACTTCCTTTGAAAAAGAGACATTGTAAAAGTTACCTTTTTTATAATATTGATGTAATTTTTGTGTCCTTCGTTGAGCCCTAGTCGCATTGGTGTGATTAGAGTTCCAAAATGATGTCCTTTTGATGTGGACTTCCAAAACACCATTTTAACCTCTTTTAAATTTGAGTGGGTATTTTGATGTTAATATTAATCTTGTCTTTGAAATCTATACTAAATTATCTTTGATTTGGTATATAGAGCTCTGCGTTTGGGCCAAAGCACATGAACTTGAGAGATCTCAAAACAACGCTACAAGGAGTTAACAAAGGGATATAGATAGGTGAGGGGAGTTTATTGTTTGGTTACAGCTTTTGATAACATAGTTAGGGGTCAGGGAACTCAATTATGGAAATGTATGTCTGTCCCTGTTATGTGCTGGTTTTCAAGAAAAATTATGTTTAAACTAATGGGATGCGATATATCTATCATTGATGTATGCTTGTTCCTATTGTGTGCACGTTTTCGAGAAAAATTGTGTTTTTAACTAATGGGATGCGATAAATTTGTTATTAATGGATAAAACTGTGAATGATGTTGTTGTAATTGATTGGATTTTTGGGAAAAGTCTTAATTACAGAGGAGACTCTGCCCAAAATTTTATAATATGTTTTCCTATTTAATTTTTTATTAAATTTTTAAATGGGCGTAAGAGTGTGTTTTCTATATTGTAGTCCTTCTCTTTAATTTAGAATTTTCCTAAAATACCAGTCTCGTGGTAATATGGATTGTGGATGAATGAGAGTTATTGATGTGTTGATGATGATAGTGAAATTGAGATGTCGTGGAAATGAATTAATGAGGTTTATGTGGTTTGTGATGCTTAAATGATATAATGATGATGTGGTTTATGATGTTTAAATAAGATGATGATGAAATGGTTGTTGATGTTGAAATGAGATGAAGTTTATGTTTATGAGAATAATGTTGAAATAAGATGAATTTGGTATATATGATGATGATATTGAGATGATATGATGTGTATGTATACTAATACCCATGGGGGGTGCATGATTGCTCATCCTTGCAGGGAAGGATTTGTTTCTGGCCATGATTATGCATAGATGGTGCCTATGGTTGTCATTATGTGATGTGGATATACATGGATATCCATGGGGGAGTATGAATGGTCATCCTTGCGGGGAAGGATTTGTTCCTGGCCATGGTCATACATTGATGGTGCCATGGTTGTATGTTGTGTATATACACGTTGGGTGCAGTGACTGGTTGGTTATCCTTGCGGGGAAGGATTTGTTCCTAGCAATGGTTAGTGCATCGGTGAGCCCATATTGGTGTTAGGTATGTACATGGGGGGTGTATGACTGATCATCCTTGCGGGGAAGGATTTGTTCCTGGCCATGGTCATACATTGATGATGCCCATGTTTCATACTTCATTTGCATGGATGGAAATAGAATGAAGGCACGCGCGTACCTGTGGGTTTTAGTGGGCTGAAAATGCAGGTACTAAGGGGTCATCAGGTTTGGAATTCCCTAAAGACACTGGCTGATCACCGGGGGGAATGGCCAGTGCATGACAGGGTGGCCCTGATAGGCGGTGAATCATTGTTCTTGTGAGAGGCTATTTTCGGGATATGGTACCACATTGCATGCTGATAGATGAGTCAGGTGCATGCATTATTCTATGCATGATTGTTTGAATTGTGAAATGCGTTGGATGATTGGTTTGTTGAGTGTGTATTGGAATCATGGATTTTTGTTAATGATTCTGGTAGGTAATGTTGTTTTCTTCCCAATTGCTGTTATCTGATGCTTGTTAGTTTTATATAATAAACTCACCCTTGTTTTTGTTGTACCGTGTGGTTGGTACCTGTGATGATCATGAACTTTCGTTCGTGTGGGCAGATGAGCAGTAGTAGGTGTCTCTGGATGGAGATTCTTTTTGGTTGGAGCCGCCAAGCCGACGTGATGACGTTGGAGTTCTTTTTAGGAAAGAGTTGTGTTTTGTTAATAAACTTTTTCTTAGTTAGTTCCTTGAATTCTTTTGTTAGACATGTAAGATTCCAGGTGTAATTACATGTAAAACTGGATTAAGTACTGATACGTGAATGATATGCCCTGATATAATATATATGTGTATGTTCAATTATGTAATTGTATCGTGTGTATGATAGTTGTATTATCACGAAAAATTTACTACCATTTTCATAATCAAATTAATGGAGTTTTCATTAAAATTTGAAAATTCACTAGATTAGAGTTAGTGATATAGTAGCGACGAGGGGGGTCATTACAATTATTGATGGATAAAATTGTGAATGAAGTTGTTGTAATGATTGAATTTTTGGGAAAAGTCTAAATTATAGAGGAGACTCTGCCCAAAATTTTATAATATGTTTTACTATTTAATTCTTTATTAAATTTTTAAATGGCATAAGAGTTTGTTTTCTATATTGTTGTCTTCCTCTTTAATTTAGAATTTTCCTAAGATGTCAGTCTCGTGGTATTATGGATTGTGAATGAATGAGGTTTGTGTTGTCTGAAGACCTGGGGAATGTGAATATCAGGCATATGTTATGTGTATAGATGTGGAATGTTATTGTTATTGATGTTGATGATAATATTGAAATGAGATATTGTTGATGTTGTTGATGATGTTGAAATGAAATGATGTTGATGTTGTTGATAATATTGAGATTGAGATACTATTGATGTTCATGATGTTAAAATGAGATAATATTGATATGGTTGATGATGTTGAAATGAAATAACGTTGAAATGAAATGATGTTGATGTTGTTGATGACATTGAGATTGAGATGATATTGATGTTGATCATGTCATTGAGATGAGATGATGTTGATGTTGATGATGACATTGACGAGAGATAATGTTGATGTTGACAATGTCATTGTGATGTGTATGTACATGGGGGGTGCAGTGACTTATTGGATATTGTACTGTACAAAAAGGTAAAATTACATGTGGACATTACTGTGGGGTCACTGTACACATGTCCACCCTCCATGTCAGCCCTGCTACAGTAACTGTGTACATTTCCGCCTTAAGAGTCAACCTTGACACGATGAAGACAAGCCCGTCTGCCTTCTTTGTCAGCCTTGCTATAGGAGCACAGACGTGAATAGTTAATATCTCCTTATCAATAGCATATCTATTATGCCTTATCATTCAAAATGGTGTAACCACCTTATCTTTTATTATCTCTCCAATTATCTTCAAGTTGTTACTTATCTATAAGTAACAGTATATCTACAAAGTACACATTATCTTCTATTTAAATTACATAACTACCTGTAATTATATGTTATCTTATCAACATATTAATTAACAAACAAAGGCCCAAGCCTATACTCCATGCTATAAATACAGGTTCTTTCTAAACTTTTACTCATGCTTGCATTATAGCACATACACGCTCATAATAATCTGAGACACCCTCGAAAAATCTCTATTCTCTTAATTATCCTTCTTTAATTAAGTTACTTACTTGAGCGTTAGAGTCCTTTCTTTTGTTTTGCAGGTCCCCCACCTTAACAAAGACGATTAATCATCCGACGTGTAGAATTTGAAACCCACTTATCATCGTATGTGGAATTTCTGGATTTTGGCAAGAACATTTGGCGCCCACCGTGGGGCCACAGTAAAACATACCCTACGGCCTCACATCCTCACGAACCACTGGAACGTTCATCAATGGTCAGCACACATTCCAGTATCAGATGCGACACTCTTGTGGAGTGTTGGATATAAGGGGAGCAACTTGAAGTTTGAAGCTTAGGACTTGGAAGAATGTTTTGAGCTTTTCACATGCCTTGAAGAATGTAATTCAAATTGAAGTGTATGAAGAGGTCAATCTATTGATCCTTGCATTGCATGCACTTAATCATTTACATGCTTAAATGTCTTCATCAAAGAATTGAAGCAATTTTTGAAAAGAATTAAATAGGCAATGTTTTTGGAAAAATGCAAAACTTACTATTTTAATCGATTACACTACGGTTTAATCGATTATTTGCCTTGATTTTAAATCTGGAAAAGCATTGAAGAACAATTTAATTGATTACCATTTCTTGTAATCGGTTACATAGTGTTAAAGGAAAAACCATGCATTACTATCTTAATCGATTACCAGTTCTTGTAATCGATTACACAAGGCTTCTTAGAAAAACATGGTTTACTGCTTTAATTGATTACCATGATTTGTAATCGATTACACAAACTGCTTCTGTAACAAATCTTCACCACTTTAATCGATTACAACTCGGTTTAATCGATTATTCTGTTCGTTGTTCAAGCCCAGAAATCAACATGAACACTTTAATCGATTAAGTGGCAATTTAATCGATTACACAAAGCTTTTTAATCGATTATTAGGTGCATTTAATCGATTACAGGTAGTTACAAAAAGCTGTTATAAATAGGAGTGAGGCTTGGCTTGAGATTTAACTTGAATACTTCGAATTTTCTGAATACACACAAGCCTTCACAAAGTTAGAAAGTGATTTTCTGGGTTAAATAATTTCTTGTCCCACTCTTTAATCTTCATGGGTATTGAATGATTTCTTGGACAAGAGTTTTCAAAGAAGAATAGGAAAGCATGTTCTGAAATTCATTTTGTTCATTCAACTCTGATTGATAAACCACATGCATTCATATTCATTGGATCATCAGGTTGTTTCTCTCCATTCTCTTTGGTTGTAAATTTGTTTTTGCAATTTTTGTTATTTGGTGCTATTGTAAATTGTTCTTTGAAGCTTGTACTAGAGTAGTGTTCTCTAGGGAAGAATAGAGTAGTGTTCTCTGGTTCTTGTTCACTAGAAGTCTAATAGGGTTTTAGATTTCTTTTCTTTATCTAGAGTTGATAAATAGTGTTTGTAATAAAGCTTGTAAGAGCTGAAATTTATAATAGTGGAACTCTAATCTAGTGTTGATTAGAAGAAACTGGATGTAGCTTCTCTTGAGAAGTGAACCAGTATAAATTCTAGTGTTAATTCTCTCTCTATCTCTATTAGTCATCTTGTTCATTTGTTCTTGGTATTTTTATCATTACTCAACAAGTTCTGTTTTGAGCTATTGATTTCTTGAGCTGAGTGATTTGATTGATGTTAGATTTTTGGCAAACGTACCAATTGTCGTTGTAAGTTACAAAATTTATAAAAGTTCGTCTCCACAGGGACTTGTGCTACTCAATTAATCCAAATAAAACTTAACAGTTTAATAGTTATGTACAACGAGTATGGTCGAAGTTTTGATGGTTTTACGAAAATAATGAAAGATTACGGAAGATTACGGAAACTAATAAAATGATTTTAATTAATTCAAGAAAGTGTAGGATTTGGATTTCATCATTCATACCCTCAGTATCCAATTAATATTACCATGTATAAATCATTCTCTATTATTATTGATGCACACATTAATTCACCTTGAATCGATCTCTCGCAATCGAGTTCTAAGGATATTTACCGAATATCGATCCCTCGCATATGAAGTAAATAACCCAGCATTACAATCATAACCGCGTGCTATTTGCAATCTAAACGTTATGCTCTATCCCTAGAAACATAACGTAAAGAGTAAAATTATTCAGTTCAAATTCTAAGAGTACTTCCCAGTTAAACTCAGAATCCAATTTCATGAAACTAGTGATCAAGTAGAATCAAGCATTAAGAACGGAATAAAATTACCTATAATAAATAGAAAAGACTTATGCATAAATAAATATTAAAAAAGATACTTAAAAGTAGAAGATTACATCCAATCCTTAAGAGAAACTAACCAAGCATGGAGAGAACCTCCTTAAGAGAAGAATTGATTAAGGGTCCCATCATCGCTTCTTTTCGGCAGAGTCTCCGTACTAAATCTCACTTCTCTCACTTTCCTAACCTACCTAATACTAATATTTAAGCTCCTAAACTAAAGAACAAGCTTGAGGAAGCAAGAGAATGAAGAATGGAAAATGAAAGGGATGCATGGCTGATCGAAGCCGTACTCAACCAAATTAATGCAATTAAATGCAGTACTAGGAA
>QARZ01040185.1:0-11830 GCA_013407115.1 Glycine latifolia | reverse complement strand
AGGAAAACATATTATAAAATTTTGGGCAGAGTCTCCTCTGTAATTAAGACTTTTCCAAAAACTCCAATCAATTACAACAACAACATCATTCACAGTTTTATCCATCAATAATAATTTCACCGCATCCCATTAGTTAAAAACATCATTTGTCTTGAAAACAAGCACACACACAGGGACAAACACACATCAATCATAAATACATCGCATCCCATTAGTTAAAAACGTAGTTTTTCTTGAAAATCAGCACACAACAGGGATAGACAGATATCCTCATAGTTGGACTCCCTGGCCCCCAACTATGGTATCTAAACTATCGCCAAAATAATAAACTATTGAAACGTTGTTTTGGGATCTCTCAAATTCATGTGCTTTGACCCAAACGTAGAGCTCTATATATCAAATTGAAGACAATTTAGTATAGATTTCCAAGGTAAGACCAATATTAACATTTGGGGTCAAATACCCACTCAAATTAAAAAGGGGCTAAAAAGGTGTTTTGGGAGTTTACATCAAAAGACATCATTTTGAAATTCCGATCACACCAATGTGATCTGGGTTCAACAAGGATCACAAAAATGACATCAATTTCATAAAAAGGAGACTTTTACAACATCTCATTTTCAAAGGATTTTTCAAAGAAACCAAGGTTACCTCAAGGAAACCAAGAATGAAGGATAGGGAGCTCCGTTCTCTACTGAAAATTCAAGAGGAGTTTCGAAGATTCCGCTTCGATTAAAGGGTTACTCTCCGTGCAGTGGTCTTGTGGCAAGCAACGGCGGTCCGTGGTGGTCACCGGTGGTCTTGGGAGGTTGGGGGAAGGTTTGGGTAAGGAAGAAAGCTTCATTTTTGTGGTTATGGCTGCTGGTACGTATTTATTACTGCCTTCACTCGCCCAAGCGAGCAAAAATTCCTGCAAAATTCGCTTGGGCGAGCTGACCCAATTCTAGAATTTTCTGCTTCAGTGAAAAAATTAATTTATCACGTTTCAGACACTATTTTGTCAATCCCAACGGTCAAAAGTTACATGTGTGGGTTAGGAATCTATTTTTAAAATTTGAAGATGATCTAACGGTTAACCAATCTAGAATGATGATTATACTAAAACAGGTTTTGGGTCAAACTCGGAATCACTCAAATACAATGCATCTCAAACAAACTCCATGAAACTTGACATCTACATCAAGCAATTGCACACGGATAATTCACATAAAATTTCAACTAATCCTAATTAATAAATTAATCAAATCATACAAGGAATACATCACACATATATTTTAAGTTACCAAAATTTCAGGGTGTTACAACTTCGACATCCTGGTCAAAAAATTTAGCGCACAGTACGCGACTAGCCGATCTTATAGGCTAACGTCCGCCTCACTGGCTACTCTGAGTCAAGCAGATGATGAACCTATTCGAAGATTTCATGGACCGATTTGCACAAGTTACTGTTCAATCAATAACCTTAACCCATAAGTAGCATTGCACTCGATGATGCGCTTTACTGCCTGACAAATTCATGGATAGTCTATGCAAGAAACCTCCTTCTAGCATGGATGAAATTTGTGAACGCGCCAAAGGCTACATACAGATGGAGGAGATGCCTAAGTTCTGGAATAAGATCAGACAAGTTGGACAAAAGCGAAAGAAGTAGGACGTGACAATCAAGGCCGACTCACAGAGGTCACACATGAAACAAAGGATGGACAAATATTACCCTCTCCCGAAAGGACCAATGTATGAAAGATACACTCCCTTAACGGCCAATCGGGGCACATATAGGGATTAATCCTATCAACCAGAATGACCTGATGGTGGTTTCCCTCATAATCGCCAATTTCAAAGTGTCAAAGGTCCTCAATAATCAGGGTAGTTTTGTCGACATATTGTATTGGAGAGCTTTTCAGAAGTTGGAGATCTCGCTAAAAATTATTTAGTCTCACCTCGACCCCTCCTAGGCTTCGCAGGAGATAGGGTAGACACCCGATGGTACGTAGATCTTACGACTACCTTCGATCAAGGACAATTCTCCAGGAGTTTCACAGTCAGATATTTGATCGTTGAGGCCGACACTGTCGACCTCGCCTGAATCGACAGAAAAACTTTGAATGAACTTGGGGCTTTCATCTCCACTCATTTAAAAATGAAGTTTCCCACTATGACAAGGGAGATTGTCACCGTCAAGGCAGACCAAAAGGAAGCCTGACAATGCTACGCAGAAAGTTTGAAAGTGGTACTGTATCTTTCCAATAGGAAGTCCGACAGACATAGTCCTACTTCGGGGGGCACTAGTTAAGTAATGAGCATAGACAAAGGGTCCACCTCCTACACCTTGACTATTTATACAGCTCACCAGGATGACACCTTCGATATGGATATTTGTGACGATAACATCGACAAAGGACCTAAGCCAATTGAAGAACTCGTCAAACTACAGCTCGGACCTAAACCTGGGCAGTGTACATAGCTTAACAAGGACCTTACTGGTCATAAACACAGGCACATAGCTGACGTTCTCTGCAAGAATGTAGACTTATTCGCTTAGCAACCATCTGATATGCCAGGTATCCATCCTAGTGTCATATGCCACAAGCTGGCAATATGTCCACAAGCTAAGCCAATAGCTCAGAAGAAAAGGAATATGGGAGGAGAAAAACTAAAAGTAGTAAAAGAAGAGGTCGACAAATTGCTCAAAGCTAATTTCATCAGGGAGATCAGGTACTCTACTTGGCTCGCCAATGTTGTCATGGGTAAAAACGCAGTGGCAAGTGGCGCATGTGCACAGATTTTACCGATCTCAATAAGGCATGTCCGAAGGATGCATACCCGTTGACCAACATTGATAAACTAGTCAATGGTGCATTCGGATTCCACATCCTAAGTTTCCTGATGCATACTTCGGGTACAACTAGATTAGGATGTACCCCCCGAATGAAGAAAAGACAACATTCATCACTGAAGATGCTAACTATTGCTACAAAGCTATGCCATTCGGCCTAAAAAATGCAGGGGCCACATACCAGCGACTTATGGAACGTGTCTTCAGAAAACAGATCGGATGCAATGTAAAGGTCTACATTGATGACATGGTTGCCAAGTCTCAGAGTGTAGTATAGCACGTGGCAGATTTGGAGGAAGTATTTGGAGAAGTACGGAAGTATGACATGCGTCTCAACCCCAAAAAATGCACATTCGGGGTGAGGGCGAAAAGTTCCTTGAATTCATGATCACACCTCGGGGGATTGAAGCCAATGATAATCGATGTCGTATCACTCCAAAATAATTAAATTACGCTAATTTTATAGCACAGGATTAACCTAGGTCAACTCAGAGACACAATCAATATGGTTCCAACTTGAATTCACTAGTAAATAATAGGAGGGTTTTTATTGAACAATTTGTATGCGATAAACGAAAATTGCAGAAAAACGTAGCAAAATAGAAACTACTAAATTGATAATAGCTATTCTAAAATAGATTAAAAAGCATCAATCCAATTCACCAAACCAAGTAATGCGAATTATCATCGTTCTCATATAATGATCTTGTTATGAAAGTTCATTCAATTTCATTAGAAGCAGTTCAATCGAATTAACCCCTAAATTAATTGAAACCACAAACCTAATTGAAATATCGTCCAAATAATTTGTGATTAAAATTAGAAATTAGGAAGTGAATCCATAACCTAATCCATTTTCAAACCTAAACACATTCATAATCATGAAAATTGAATAGAGGATTGACGAAGAAAGTGAACATTCACACAAAATTTGAAATACCAAAGCAGAACTCAAATTCTCCTTGCTTGGGTTGGATCCTTGCATTGATTGATTGTTTAGCCTTCCATGATCATCAACAATGAAAGTCCCACGAAATTAGTGCAAGAAAATGGAAGAACAGAAATGAAAATGAAGAACAATGAAGAATAATGAAGAACAGTTGAGAGAAAATAAGAGAAAATGTTTTAATTCTAAAAACTTCTAAAAGTCACTACAAAATATGTTTTTGCTAAAATGAAGTGTGTAAATCCAAATAACTAAAATCACTAAAATATAGTGATTGGGTCAGTAGGAAAGGATGGGCATGATTAGGCCTATCTAATCTAACTAATTACTAATTACACCAATTCGCAGCCCAAAATTCAAGTATAGTGGTTCTGAATTCCAAGCCGAAAATGAACCTCAAAATGACAGAATTCGGCTCAGCTTATCTCTGAAAAACTTGTAGATCTTTTCCTTGTCTTTCCAGGAACTACTCATATGTGTCATTTGGAGTTTTGTAGAGCTCTCTAGGTCCTGCACAAGGAAGATAGGTCAAGTAAGCAAAAACTCTGAAAATAAGCAACAATTATCAATTAAGCCCACTTGTTTGCGTAAGGCAAAAACTGAATTAGAATGGGAAAATAAAAGTCCAAGAGAAGTCAAATAAGCTAAGAAGAATATAAAATATTGAACTAAAAATACTCAATTAAAATACCCCACACTTAAACTTTATCACTCTTGGGCAAAACTGAAAGAAAGGCTAAGAGAAAAATTCAAACTAAAGTAAACCACAAACTAAAAAAAAGGTAAGAACAAAGCACACACATTTTTCAATGGATCCTAACAATGCACAAAAGTGAGAAAGATGAAAAATGGAAGAATGATATTAAGGTTTCAAACAATCCATGAACACATGATCATAAAGTGCAAAGTGAAAAAGTAGTCAAGTTAAAATTAAGAATGAACCAAGGTGATAGAAATCTCTCAAGGAGCAACACTCAACCTCTTCTAATGTGTATAGGTTTATTGTTTACACTCAAACACCACATGTAACTAGCACATCCAAATTTTGACAAGACTTTAATTCATTCAACTTGAAATATACATGCATCAAAAGATCATAAGGACTTTATTGGCTTGTAATGTATGGCTCAGGTAAAGGGTGGATAAGAAAAGGATATTTAGGGTAAAACTAAGAGAAAAAATGGGCAATGGAGAGTAAGCAAACAAGTATAAAGAGGGGTAGAAACAAAGAACTTATAAGGATAAAAATGAATCACAACTGAAAACAATAGGAATACCCACAATAACCAAGAGAGGGGGTGAATTGGTTTAAACTTGGCCTTTTAAAACTTATTTATAAAATCAGAGTTAAAGGATCTTAATTACTTTTAAACCAAGAATGCTTCTAATCAATAAAATCACTCAGCCCAAGAAATTGAAAATGATATGAATACTTCACACTTAACCAAGATGGGGGGTGAATTGGTTAAACCTTGGTATATTAAAAATTTCTTTAATCAAAGTCAGAGTTTCTAGGATCTTTATCACTTTTCAAAACCAAGAAACCTTATTCAATCAAGTAGCTCAGCCCCAAGGAATTCAATGAATCAAAAATGACTTGTTGGTCAAGGAAATGAATCAATAACAATTAAAATGAAGAGGATAGAGATTGAGAATCAATACATAAACAATTTATACTGGTTCACTTCAAAACCATGAAGCTACATCCAGTTTCTTCCAACCAACACTAGGTTAGAGTTCCACTCTTATAATTTTCAGTTCTTACAATCAATTACAATGTCTCCCTTTATCAACCCTAGATAAAGTGCAGAAATCTAAAACCCTATTAGATTCTAAGAGACAAGAACTTGAGAACACTACTCAGTTCTTCCACCTAGAGAACCTCTTCTCTAGTTACAAGAAATAACCCAATTACAATAGCCAAATTACAAAGAAAAATCAAAACGAAAATAACAACCAGATTAAGGAGAGAAACAACCTGATGATCCAAAGTATGCAATGCAGAATGTATTTACCAGATCAGGTTGAATGATTAAAAGATACTAAGCACAACTTTCCTTAATCTTGAAATGGTTTCAAGCTCCAAGAATGACTTAAACACACATGATCAATACACAATGGAGCAAGACACAATTAAACCCTTAGAAAACACTTTAGAATGCTCACAAGACTGTTTAAGCTCAGAAAATACGTATGGGTAATGTTCCACAAAGTTATCAAAGCAGCTGAGCATAAATCCTATCTATAACAGAATGTTGTAACTGTCTGTAATCGATTAAATGCGCCATATAATTGATTGAAACACTTAAGTAATCGATTAAGTCACCACTTTAATCGATTAAAGTGTTCATGAGTTTTCTGGGTTTGAGCAACGAGCAAATTAAGGCAAACAAATGAAGTTTCCCAAAAGAAGTACTTAATGGCTTGCCTTCTTTAAGAGGTATAGAACACCAAATTGATTTGGTTGCAGGTTGTTCACTTCCAAATAATCCAGCATATAAGACTTCACCATGGAGGAAAAAGAGATACAAGCACAAGTGGAAGGGTAGATTTCCTCAAGAAACGAAATCCAAGCTACAACCTATACTTGAGTTGCCAAGTGAGTATGGTGTGAGTACTACTTTAAATGTTTGTGATCTTTCTTTGTGTGATGTCGGTACAAGTGAGGAAGCAAACTTGAGGTCAAGTTCCTTTCAAGAAGGAGGGGATGAAGAACTAAAGTCCTTCAAGACCACATTAAGGCTAACTTGGACAAGCATGAAGAAGCACACCAACTCAAGAATAACATGGGCTAGAATTTGATGTCTCAAGTTCAATTTAATTCCATAAATTCCAGCACTTGTGTGTAATTTTTGTAGGTACACTTGTGTGTAATTTTTGTAGCACCTATGGGCTGCACCTTAAGGCTTAAAATACTGCACCTTAGGCAAGGGTTGGGTCAGCTAAGAGTCACTTAGGGAAGCTTGCACCTAAGCTTGCATTTAGGCTCCATTAGTTTGCATTGTAAGCTTCATTTCATGTGTAATTGCATGTGCATTTAGCTTGTAATTTTGTGGCCTATATAAGCTGCCCAAAAACTGAATGTAACAACTTTTGATGTCATTTTTACAAATCTGAAATTTGTGTAAAGAGTTTCTCTCTTGTTCTTGTGCAAGAACCTCTTGTTTCTTATCAATGGCTTCATTCTATTGTGGCAACTCTTCCTAGGCTTATTGGAAAGCTTTTCCATGGTGCCATCCATCTTCATCTCTTACCTTTTCCATCTTCCATTGCTGCACATTTAAAACTTCCAATCGGCCATATTACATGTGAAGTTGGACAGCTTGTGTTCTTGGAGAATTATTGAAGCTTGGGTTTCATTGCAAGGTAGATTTGGGAAAATTAATGGCTAATGGGTTCAACCATACATCAACAACACATGCAAATGTATGTAAAAACAGTAAAACAATAAAACTAAACAAATACAGCAAAAAAAAACAAAAACAGACAAAAACAACATACAACTAAACAAAACAGCAAATAGATACAGACTCAAAAACTAAAACATAATGCAGAAACAAAAACTACCAATAGATACAGAAAATAGAAAAATAGAGAAAACAGAGAAAACAACAAACTGAAAAAAGAGAAAAGAGAAAACATGAAAAAAAGATTTTGTAAATCCTTCCCCCTGTAACACCCTCAGATTTCAATATATATATATATGTGCATTATCTGGTAAATATACATTCCTGAAATAACTAACGTAAATACCCTTAGATATTTTTGAAAATGACTAAAATGTCCTTAGACAATTCTACAAATGACAGTTAGGTCCCTAAGGTAAATGACTAAAATGCCCCTGAACAATTGTACAAATGACCAAAGTACCCTGTTAGCTCTGATAAGGCCAGAAAACCTCAAGTAAAATTATGGAAAATTGATAAAAGTATAGTAGGCCTCTAGACAAAGAATTATTGACACTCTTATTGGAGAAAAATTATGAAATGGAATTTTTAGAAATTTTGAAAGATAACTCAAAAAGAATAGAATAGAAATTAATCTGAGACTGACAAAAACATAGAAACAGGAATGATGTAATCTGGAGAATTTTTCTTCTAATTATAGAAGGAACAAATCCTTAAATAAATGGTTTATACATTTTACCAAATAAAAACAAAATCAACCAATAGGAATTTAGAAAATTCATTACAAAGAAAGTTAAGAAACACTTCAAAATTGATTATTAAAACATACTATAACTTAGTCTAAATTCTAACTAATTTTAGAAATTAGTACCTTCAATAAAATAATTAAAACCAAGCATTCCTAAATTATGGAAATATTTATGATTAATATAAGAAAAGATGTTAAGAAAATAAGATTAAAAGCATATAACACAAACTACTCCACGGTTTGTGCTAAAAGCCAAGGAAATGAAAAATAGAAGTCCCAAAACTAGCTTAGCCGTGCACCTCCATGAATGATGAAGAAAATTGTAGAAACTTGGAGAACAAAGGCCACTTGGACAGCTTATAGGCTAAGACAAATTTTATTTGACCATATGGAAAGAATATAATTATAACAAAGCAATAAAAATCTACAACATGAAAGCCATTCCACGTGAAATTAAAAATGAAACAAGGAAGGCACCAAGGCTGATATTTCCACGGACAAGGCAAGTGAAAGTAGCAGAATTTTCAAGAATTCAGCCACATGGAGGGTTATAAAACACCAACCAATAAGATTAATCCAACTAAAAGCAAGGCAATGATGAAGCCTTGTGATATTTTCCTCCAAGCAAAAGAATTCAGCAATATAAAAAAGGGATGGTGGGATCAAATTGAAGGCTATTGCACGGACACCTCCCAAATTCAGCCACCCATCCTTTTTCTCAAAGCAAAAACTAAAACAAAGGTCACACCATTAGCCAAGGTCACGTGAAGAAGCCTAGGAAGCAAAGATTAAGTTGCTGAAATTTCAATCAAGAAAACTAAGGTACGGGAAGTATTTTATTATACATGAATTAGATAATTGATTTGGTTAATTTAACATCCAATCTTCTAGGGATTGAGCCATGTTCTTCCATGATTAATAGGATTTAAAGTTAGCATGCCACGTGTTTGTTGAAAAGCCCAAACGAACTAAAATAATTTATAGATTATAACTTGAATACTTAATTAGTTTAGAATGAAAAATGTTCATTAATAGGATTAATTCTGGTTAATTAAAATGATTAATTCTATTTTGTGGTCTTTGTAATTAATTATTTGATGTACTAAGTTGTTAATTTAATGTAGCTGTATGTTATTAGGTTGCTGTATATAAGGTTGCTGTAAGCTGTATGTTATAGGCTGTTGTACATTTTATTATGATGCTGTTGTATCTGTTACTGTATATTTTACTTGGCTGCTGTATATTCTATGATGCTGTATTTAATGGGTTGCACAAATCCATATTTTTCCTTATTTAATAAGCCTTAAAGTTAGGCATATCATGTGTTTGTAAAAAGTCCTCAATGAATTAGAATAGTAAATAGTCCATAATTTGATTACCCAATTTAGTCTAATAAATAAGTGACTGTCCAAAATAAATAATCCTACTTTTTGGCCCTAGAATTCTTTGTCTGTATTTAAATTTAAGGTTGCTGTATTTAATTAAGATTATATGTTGCTGTTGCTGTATTTAATTAGTTGTTGACGTTAGCTGGATGACGTATGTTGCTCTGTTGATGTCTGATTAATTAGGTTACTGTATTTAATGTTGTTGTATAATAATAGGTTGTATGCTGTTGTATAATCTATAATTAAATAAGTTGTTGTATGCTGTTCTGTATTTTATGATGTTGTATTTAATTGGGTTGCTGATTTAGTTGTATGATATGTTAACATTCACTTGATGATGGGCTTTGTTGAGAATCTGTAACGAAGATGATTTAAGAGTGAGTTGCTGGATATTTTGTATTCCACTGGAGTGGGTGGGACTATCTGATATGTATTCCACTAGAGTGGGTGGAATTAGTTGATATGAAAATTGAAATAAATGATAAAAGAGGTAAATGAACAATTAAACTAGCCATTACATCATCATTTGCATTTGACCCCTCAGAGTGGAGGGAGGTTTCACTAGAGTGGGTGAAACTATTTTATGGTACCTTGATTTCCCCTCAGAGTGGAGGGAGGTTCCGCTAGAGTGGGTGGAACTATTTGATTATGACCCCTCAGAGTGGAGGGAGGTTTCACTAGAGTGGGTGAAACTATTTGGACTATGGTACCCTATGGCGATAATCTGAGATCTCAGTCATGCATCATTTAACAAAGAAATCATGCATAATTTCTCATATGTCTGTTTCTATTTATAAATGATAATTATCTGTGATGTTATTTTAATCTTTGTTAATTATCTAATCATGTTTATTAAAAAAAAAAAACTTACCCGAGTTGTGTCTGTGGTTTGACACCTGTGATGACCCCAATTTAATTGGGCGAGCAGAAGAACAGTGAAAGCTGAGATATGAAGAAGCTTGGATGAATTGTATGCTGTGTTTTGACTTGATGTATGGACGATATCGTTTGAAGTTGCTGTTTTTGGAGCTATGTAATTCGTATGGGACTATGGTGTTAGTAGTCTGTATTTTATTTTGGATGACTGTACACGGACTGTTATATTTAACTATACTTCTCGTTATAAATGAATCGTGATGAAGATAATCATTTACGTTACTTACGAATCATAAAATTAGCAAGCAAAGCGAAAAGAATTTTCGTGAAAAAATTTATACTAATCTAATTTTAAAACAAAATGGACACGGAATTTTATATAAAATCAATCAAGCACGAGTAAGTAAAGAGAGGCGTTACACCCCCCACACTTGAAGTGCACATTGTCCTCAATGTGAGTATGCAATGAAATGCAACCAAAGAGACAACATATAAAAGAAGGGAAAAGAAAACTACTCAAGTGTCATTCAAGGTACATCATCACATAAAGTTGGCAAGAACAAAGAGTGGTCTGCCACAAGCTCCTCCTCCACTTGAGGGCTCTCATGAAAAATCTTGAGTTGGTGGCCATTTACTTTGAAGACCTTGTTGGTAACTTCATTTTTAATCTCAACTGCACCATGGGGAAAAAATAGTAATAACAAAAGGTCCATCCCATCTAAATCGAAGTTTACCAAAAATAAGTTTGAGGCGAGAGTTAAATAAGAGCACCTTTTGGCCAATATGGAACTCCTTTCTATGAATCCTAGAGTCATGAAACCTCTTCACTTTCTCCTTGTAAATCTTGGAGTTTTAAGCGGATCTCCTCAAGTTCTTGCAATTGAAGCTTCAAGTTCTCATAGGTCTCAAATGCCATCTTACAACTCTTCACTGTTGATAACCGATGTCGTATCACTTCAAAACAATTAAACTACGCTAATTCTGTAGAACACGATTAACCTAGGTCGACTCAGAGACACAATCAATATGGTTCCAACTTCAATTCACTAGTAAATAATGGGGGGATTTTTATCAAACAGTTTGCATGCGTGAATAAAAATTGCAGAAAAACGTAACAAAATAGGAACTAACAGAATTGATAAAAGGTATTCTAAAACAGATTTAAAAGCATCAATCCAATTCACCAAACCAAGCAATACGAATTATCATAGTTCTCAGATAATGATTTTGTTGTGAAAGTTCATTCAATTTCATTAGAAGCAGTTCAATCGAATTAACCCCTAAATTAATTGAAACCACAAACCTAATTGAAATATCATCCAAATAATCTGTGATTAAAATTTTAAATTAGGAAATGAATCCATAACCTAATCCGCTTTCAATCCTAAAAGCATTCATAATCATGAAAATCGAATAAAGGATTGAAGAAGAAAGTGAACATTCACACAGAATTTGAAATACCAAACCAGAACTCAAATTCTCCTTGCTTGGGCTTGGATCCTTGGATGGATTGATTGTTTAGCCTTCCAGGATGATCATCAATGAAAGCCCCACAAAATTAGTGCAATAAAATGGAAGAACAAAAATGAAAATGAAGAACAATGAAGAACAGTTGAGAGAAAATAAGAG
>QARZ01040184.1:9392-46059 GCA_013407115.1 Glycine latifolia | reverse complement strand
GTGAAAACTTTTGGTCTAAGGAAAGACACACCCAAATAATAAGAGACTACTCTAATGATACTATCTGTGAGATTTCCTCATAGAGTCTCTTTGTGGGTCCGTTCAGTGCGAGCTATACCCTTATAGGTCCACCCACGACTGTAGCTAAGACATCTCCATGTCTGTAGCTCATGAGGTCTTTACCTTGTATCTGGATACAAGTAGTTAAGCCGTGCTAGTCTTACCCGAAATCACTGATCCCCATTCTCAGTGTCTCTAGACTAGGAACTTAAAATTTAGGAGTAGACATCTGGTATCCTTGAATCCTCATGATCTTGATCCCATCACTGATACTCAAGAGATACCTATTCTATTCCAAGGGTTTTATCCAATTACTCATATATTAATAATGATATCGAGACAGAATATGAAACAAGATAAAGAGCGCTTATAATTTATTCATGACAATATGAAAAGTACATGTACGTCCTAATCGAATGAAAAGATTGTCTCTAGTACATCCATATACTAACATCCTCTGTATTTAGACTCATCAACACTTTTTCCCTTATCATCTGTGTCAAGATTAGAAGTTGCCATTGGTGTTGTAGCATCCTTGCAATTCTCCATTTCAAACTTCTTAATCATCTCTTGACAGTACTTGGCTTGACTAAGGAAAGTTCCATTCTTTAATTGCTTGACTTGTAGTCCTAGAAAGAATGTGAGTTCCCCCATCATTGACATCTCAAATTCACTCTGCATTGATACTGAGAATTCTCTACACATAGATTAATTAGTTGAACCAAAAATAATGTCATCTACATAGATTTGAACCAGCAATATATCATTTCCTCTTTTCTTGATGAACAAGGTTTTGTCAACTTGACCTCTTATGAAAGATTGTTCAAGCAAGAATTTACTTAACCTTTCATACCAAGATCTTGGTGCTTGTTTCAAACCATACAAAGCTTTTCTCAATTTGAAAACACGGTTAGAATGCTTGTGATAAATAAATCCAGGGGGCTGGTCTACATATATTTCTTCTTCAATGTAACCATTTAAAATTCACTTTTAACATCCATTTGAAACAATTTGAAATCCATCAAACATGCATATGCAAGCAACAACCTTATGGCTTCTAATCTGGCTACTGGAGCATAAGTTTCATCATAGTTTATGTCTTCCTCTTGGTTGTAACCTTTAGCAACCAATCTAGCCTTATTTCTCACTATGATTCCACTTTCATCCAGCTTGTTTCTAAAACCCATTTAGTGCCAATAGGTTTATGAGTTGATGTTCTAGGGACTAACTCCCAAACTTCATTTCTTTTGAATTGGTTTAACTTATCATGCATAGCCATTAACCAATGTTCATCTAGCAAAGCTTGATCAATACTCTTAGGTTCAATCTATGAAACAAAAGCCATGGTACAACAAAGATTTCTTAAAGAAGATCTAGTAGAAACTCCCTTGGATACTTCTCCTATTATATTGTCAAGAGATAGATCTTTTGTTGTCCTCCAATCCTTGTGATTTTGTAAAGATGTAGAATGTTCCATTGCATCATTTGGTTCAGCCTTTTCTTTATTATTCGGATCATTAACTTGCAGGAAATCTTCTTTTTGACCTGCATCATCATCACACTCCAAATTCTCTTTGGATGGGTTAGATTCATCACAAATTACATGGACAGATTCCTCAACACACAATGTTCTTTTATTAAAGATCCTATAAGCTTTACTTTGCAAAGAGTAACCAAGAAAAATTGCTTCAGCAGCTTTAGAATCAAATTTTTCAAGAGAATCTTTACCATTACTTAAAACAAAACACTTGCAGCCAAAAGCTCTCAAATGAGATATGTTTGGTTTCATTCCTTTGTATAGTTCATAAGGAGTTTTCTTCAAAATAGGCCTTATGAGAATTCTATTCAAAGTGTAACAAACCGTACTTACAGCATCAGCCCAAAAGTGCTTAGGCAAGTTTGTTTCATTTAGAAGAGTTCTTGCACCTTACTCAAGAGATTTGTTTTTCCTCTCCACAACACCATTTTGTTGGGGTGTTATTGGAGCTGAAAAATTGTGATTAATTTCAAACCCTTCACAAAACTTTTCAAAGTATTCATTTTGGAATTCTCCACCATGATCACTTCTAATTGAAACAATATTGCAAGCTTTTTCATTTTGTATAATCTTGGCTAATTTTCTAAAAGCTGTGAATGCATCACTCTTGGATCTTATGAATAAAGTCCATGTGTATCTTGAGTAATCATCTACAATGACAAGTTCATAATAATTTCCTCCCAAGCTCATGGTTCTTGAAGGACCAAATAAATCCATATGAAGCAACTCAAGAGGTCTAGAGGTAGAAACAACATTTTTGGTTTGAAAAGAATTCTTTGTTTGTTTCCCTCTTTGACAAGCTTCACATATTTTATCCTTCTCAAACTTAAGCTTAGGTAAACCTGTGACCAAATCCTTTTTCACAAGTTTATTCATGTGATGCATGTTTATATGACTAACTCTTCTATGCCATAACCAAGTTTCATCAGTTTTACTTACAAGGCAGTTATTCTTATGAATGTATGCATGATCAATGGATAAAACATAAATGTTACCCTTTCTCTTACCAACTTGGATAACCTCATCATCACTTTTACTGTCACATATCAAACAACAATTGTCATTGAATGATACTTTAAATCCTTTGTCACATAATTGACTTATGCTTAGGAGATTGTGTTTCAAGACTTCAACATATAGGACATTTGTGATAATTGTTTTGAGGCTGTCTCCTATGCTTCCTTCTCCAATTATCTTTCCTTTGTTATTATCGTCGTAGGTGACAAATCCTCCATCTTTTAGTATGACATTTGTAAGCATGGAAATATCACCTGTCATGTGGCTAGAGCAGCCACTATCAAGATACCATAGTGATGATTTTGCTCTTAGACACACCTGCAAAATTCAAATCAAGTAACAAGGAAAGGTACCCAATTGAGGTTGGGTCCATAGGGGTTAGTTCTTTTCTTTTCCTTTTTCACCCAAACACATTCTCCATTAGGCACATAATATTTTCTTGCATAGCATTTAAAAGATGTATGTCCCTTTTTCATGCAATAGTTACAAGTTACAGCTGTTGATGATCTTTCAAAGTAAGTGTTTTGGTTGAACCTTGATTTATAAAAACTCCTTTGATTCTTCTGTTTTGGTGGTACAAATATGGTTTTTCCACTAGATTTTGAGCCATGTTTGTATCCCAAACCAGAAGTATCTCCAACATATTTTTGCACACTTAACATTTCAGCCAAGTTGCATTTACCTCTATACAGCCTTCTCAAAAGATCAACCAAATAGTTATTTTCTGAAAGAAGTATCATATATTTTTCTCCTTGGCTTCTTTTGAAAGCATCAAAATCATCTTGTAACAATTTTCATTTTTCTGCCTTAGAAGAGGAAGAAGGACATATACAACCATTGGCCTTGTAACTTGAAATAAATTTTTCATTCTCCTCTTTCAACTTACAACGTTCACTTTGCATTTCTGCAAGTTTGGTGATATGTCATCTTAGATCTCCTTTCAGCCTATTATTTGCCTTAGCTAGCCTTTGAGCCTCATCATGCATTTCATGAAAAGCATCAACAATGTTATCATATTGAGAGCTTATCTCAGATTCAACACTTGAGTAGTCATCATCACTCAAAGTTGAAGTGAAGCACACATTTGCTTCTTCTTCATTCTTACTGCTTGATTCAGAACTTGTTGATTCATTATCTTCCCATGCAATGTAGGCTTTCTTTGGCTTTCCTTCCTTCTTATTCTTCCTCTCACCTTGTTGTTTCTTTAAGAAGATTGGACATTCAGATTTAATGTGTCTAGACTTTCCACATTCAAAGCATGTAAAGTTGGTGGGGGTGTTGTTGTCATTCTTTTTGCTGTTGTTGTTGCTGTTGAACTTTTTGAATTTTTTGTTGTTGTTCGTTCTCATGAATTTGCTGAACTTTTTGACAATGAGATTGATGTTGTCATCTTCATCTTCTTCACTTGAATCTTCTTCTTTTTCAACCTTAGATGATGCAGCTTTCAAAGCTATGCTCTTATGTTTCTTTTCTGCATCTTCAGCATTGGTTAGTTGTGACATTTCAATTTCATATTCAAGTAGCTTACCAAACAATGCATCCACGGATATCTTGGATAGATCTTTTGACTCCTTAATAGCTGTGACTTTTGGTTGCCAAGGCCTTGTGAGACACTTCAAGATTTTGATGTTTAATTCTTCAGTATCAAAAGTCTTGCCAAGGCCAAGAAGATGATTGAAAATATGAGTGAATCTTGTTTGCAGCTGAGAAATGATTTCTGTATTGTTCATTTTGAACATTTCATACTCATGAATCAAGACATGCTTCCTTGATCTTCCAACTTCATCAGTACCTTCATGATTTACTTCTAGCATTTCCCACATTTCCTTTGCACTCCTGCATCTCACAGTTCTAAAAAATTCATCAGAAGACAAAGCAAATGTTATCATATTTTTGCCTTTAAAATCATATTGCACAATTCTCTTTTCTACATCTGCCATTTCATCCCATTCTTTGGGAACCAGTTTATTATCAATAGTTTTCATAGGAACCAAAAGGCCTTTTTCAATTGCATTCCATGCACCGGGATCATTGGATTGAATAAACATTTGCATTCGAATTTTCCAAAAACTAAAATGCTCACCCTCAAACATTGGTGGATGATTGAGAGAAGCTCCCTCTCTAAAGGTTATTTGAGTAGTATTCATTTTCTTTTAAAAAGAAAGTGATCTTGAATGTCTTTCAAGAACCAGCTCTTGATACCAATTAAAAAAACTATGAATACACTGCAAATGAACCAAGAGGGGGGGTGAATTGGTTCAAACCAAATATTTAAAACTTTCTGAAACAAATTTGCGGAATTAAAATTTAGGATCGTATCACAAGTTCACCTTGATCAAAAACAGAAATCTTTCTTCACCCAAGATCACCTTTAGTAATGAAAGCAATGACAGAAAATTTTTCCTTGATAATAAAACTTGATTTCACAAAGACATACAATGAAACATACTACATCCAGTTCTTCCAACCAACACTAGGTTAGAGTTATTACTATATCAAGAATCTTTTACAGGGACAGTACATGTGACCTCTTTATCAACCCTAGATAAAGATATAGATTCTAAAACCCTATTAGAATACAAATCACTTAAGAAACTGAGAACCCTACTCAGAATCCCAAACACTAGTGAACCCTACACTAGCAAGCTTGAAAAGAATCCACTTGATATATCACAATTACAGTAGAACAAAATGTTAGAATTTCTGAAAAGAAAGGTTCAAGAAAAATGCAACCTGAGATCCTTCAAGTATGAATGAATGAAACTAAATGATATTACCACATACTCCAGGTTGCAAAGATTAATAGCTCAGAATCCTAATCTTGAAAACTTTCTTTCTTTAAAACATTTTCTCTAGAAAACACTGAAATTCTTGATCAGAAAGGATATTGTGTAAACTCAGGGCAAAACAACAATATGGGCACTTTTGATCTCTCAGAAACTTTTGGTAAGTCACTCTCTGTGTAGAGTAAATTGCTCAATGTCTATTTATAAGAAAAAGACTCACCAAGCTTTAAAAAAATAGATTTAACTGACAATAATTGATTAATCCATTAGTGTAATCGATTAAATTGCCATAAGTAATCGATTAAATTAACTAGATAATCGATTAAACTATTCATCACCTTTCTGGAAATGGTTTCATGAACAAAATAATTGATTAAACCAGAACAGCATCATGAAAGACGAACTGAGATAATCGATTACAGAATATGGTAATCGATTAAACTAGTGATGCATGATTTTCATAAAACACTATGTAATCGATTAAAACGATCATGTAATCGATTAAACTATTCTACAAGGCTTTCAGAAAAGATTGAATGTCTTTAATCGATTAAACTGCTTGTGTAATCGATTAAAGCAGTAAGATATGCTTTTTAAAGAACTTAGCCTTTGAGAACTTATTTTCATGAAAAACCAATTTGATTTCTTTTAAGATTTGCAAATATGAATGCATGATCATGAGAATGCAAATGCTATGAAGGATCACAAGGCATTTTAACTTGAACCACTTAACCAAATTACATATGCCATCAAATGATTGGGCATGTAAAAAGCATAAACAAAATCAAATCTTTAATCCTTGGTTCAATCTCCTTGTAGCTTCCTGTAAAGTCAACATATATCACCCATAATTTCATAATACAAAATAGGTTATATCTTTACCAAGCACTTAGAAAACATTTACTAAAACTAAGAGTTTAAAGTTTAAACCTTGATCCAATACTAACATAAAGTTTGTTATTTTTTTTATTTTTTTCATGATATTAGTTTGAAGTATTTTTTAGTTTTGTTGATGACTAATTTTTGTTAAGAATCTAGTTGGTCACCTTCTAATCACATTTTTTTCATCCACAAGAATCGAATATGAGATTGTCTAATACGATAGTTTTTAAATACAAACCAATTTGATCAAACCAACAACGAAAAAAATTGTCTAATTAGGTCAGGTTGCCTATTAGATTCGACATATAGTAATTTTTTAACCCAATATTCCTTTTTTATGTTACAGACTATCCCTCAACTCAAATTATGAACACAAATATCCCTTATTACTATAGATGGTATGAATTCAATAATAGGGACCTCAATTCACACCTTATTTTTTTAATTATTTTTTGCACACCCTTTAGATTTCGAATCCATAAACCCGAGTTCTAAAAAGTTTTTTTAGTTTTTTTTTAGTTTTTTCTTGCTTTATATTTTTATGTTATTTTTTGTAAATATTGTCTAGTTTTTTTAATAATACAAATAAAATAATAATTTTTAATATATTTAATTATTATATTTAAATAATATAATTTAATTAATTGTAAGAATAATTATTAATAATTACTAATATTTTAAAAAAATTAGTTGATCACAATGACCAAATCATATTATGACCAGAGATAAACACTGGCATAATTACAATTAGTATCTATGATAATCCGTGGGCACAAACAATCCACGTATGTTATCAGGCATTTCAACAATTTATTGGGTATGTTGGCGATTTTAACTTGTGTTTTCTTGATTATTTGGACATTTGTTCTTGAAATGATAAATGGTTCTTCACAATGAACAATATTTTGGTTGCTCTCTTTCTCTTTGGTCCATTTCAAGGCATATATGGGATTTGGGCGATCCTTTTTTTCCTTCACATTTCTAGATCATGAAATATAGTTGGCTCTTCATATTTTGATCAATATAATGTGTTCTTCGGCCAAATAATATGTTGTAAACGTTGGACACATAATTGAGTTTGTAAACGTCATCGATGAACTTTTGTAATCAATGTGGACATACTTACATTATGCAATGTATCATTTTTTTAATAATATTAGTAATTATCAATAAAATGTTTTACAATTTATTTATATTATATGTTAATATTTAAAATTATAACAATTAATTATATTATATAATAATTAAATATATTACTAATTATTGTTTTATTTGTATTATTAAAAATTAAATAACTTACAAAAAAGACAATTAAAAGGAAAAAATAAAATATTTAGAATTCATGTTTGGAGATTTTAAAAATAAGGTATGAATTCGGGTTCCCCATCCTTGAACTCACAATAGATACTTTTGTTAATAATTTGGGGAGGGGAATAGTCTGGTACATAAAAAAGTGAAATGAGATAGTGTGGGAAAAAATTGCATGAAGTCAACCTGGTGTAAGGGTCAATCTAAGGATAAAATAACTAAAGCTCAAGCTTTAGGTCCACCAATATAAACATATTTTTTATTAATTTTTCTAAAACAAAAAAGCCTCATATAATGAAAAAAATGTCACGTGTGTTGATAAAAAGGCCTCAAATATAGCTTTCACATTTAAATAAAAAAGTTATCTTAAATTTTCTTTAGGCCTTATTTATAGGTGGGTCAGCCCTACCTAGTGTGACTTGCTAACATAATGCAGTTGAACGAGTACCCGTTGACATGGAATGGGATCATGCAGTTTTTTTTTTCTTTCTTTAAAATCACTCAAAATGACGTTGTTTTGCCTTTAATGACTAAAACGACAAAGAAAGAAAGGGTTAGGTTTGCGTTTGGGTGTCTCACTCCGTCAAAAACATTAAAGATCCTCAATCCTCACTCCTCATAATCAATGACACACCCTTCTACCACTATCAACATCGCCTTCTATTGTTGCCAAATCTTGGTAATTTATTCGAACCTTCATTACTTCCATCTCCTTCTGTTTACGAATGAATTATGACGTTTTCCTATTAATATGTTGTCAAACATGTTTTCTTCATTATTTTATGTTCCCTCTATGATTGCACATTTTTCCTTTTTGTTGCAATGTGATTGTTGATTTGATTTCAATATTACTTGTTTAGTTTGTTGTGTTTAAAGAGTGTTTATACTTATAATTCCTTTAGGTATTTGACACTATGATTCAATTTATGAATAGTGATTATGAGTAGTATTTTTTTGAGTTTTTTTTTAAATGCAGATGGGTTATGCATATCATTTAATGACCAACTTGTTCAACTATTGATCCAATGAATCGGAGTCTTGACTAAATCGATTTTTAAAACTATGTTGAATACCACTTGGATCAATAATACTAGTGTGATTTATTGTTTAATGAAATTTAATAGTATCATAAAAGATATTGATTTTTCAAACATTTACTTTCGAACAATAATTTTATCATGGAGAATTAAAGCAAAGAAATGGCTAATGTATTACATTAACTTACTTAATTTTCATTTCAAAATAATTAACATATAAAATATTTATTTTTAAAAATAAATTAAATTATATACACATATAATATCATATGTTTAAAAAATTAAGCAAAATGCATGAATTGTAATAAATTCTTTTATTACCAATAAAAAAATTGCATCTTTAGCATAAAAATATTAGCATCATATATAGAAAAAGATGCTTGCAAAATATTTTTTTAATGTAAATAAAATAATTATTTATGATAAGTCCTCCTCCTCACATCTAATGAACCAACCCATTTTCCATTTTGAATTCATGACATTATAATAGTCAATAGTCATATATATATATATATATATATATATATATATATATATATATATATATATATATATATATATGTTGTACTTACAAAAATCTAGAGATGACCCATGTCAAGATGGATGTGGCCAAGAGGGGCTCCATGATATCGCACGTCGAACTGTGGGTACCCTTTGTTAATAGGACAAGAAGGGGGACCTGCAAAACAAAGGACTCCAAAGTTCAAGTAAGTACGTGAGTTAAGTGAGAATGAGTGATGAAAAGGGTGAGATAAAAGCTGGTTTTAGAGTGAGATGGGAGCTTAGGGTCCTTGTTTGTCGGGGCTTTTACAGTGGTCAAACAATCCTTGCAAATAATTACTAGCATGTAGATAATAGCTAGTATATAAGCTATGGCTTATAGATAATTGCTAGTAGATAATTTATAGCTTGTAGATAATCTATCGCTTATAGATAATTAAGTACCTATCATTTGATAAGGAGGTTGCAACATTATTATTAATATTCAAATAATGAAGTATTAGAGATAATATGTTTGGCCTAGTAACTTGGCTACTGAGGGCAAGATGTTCGTGCTCCTATGTCAGGGCTGACATGGAGGGATGATGTGCGTATTGGAACATCACGTGTATTTTGTGGACCCTAGACAATACATAAGCCCCCCAAGCTCTGAGCCAGCTTGTGGGCAAAAGAGATTGTCTTGTGTCGAGGGAGATTGTCAGGTGTCGAGGGTAGTAACCTTTACAAGTAGGAGGGTTGCGAATTTTTTGAGCCCCCAAGCATGGACAAATGTTGTACAGTGTTGATGGTAATGACCTTGATAGATGATAGAGTTGTGGGTTTGTTAATCTTGTCAAGCTCGCCAGCCTGTACGAGTATTGTTCGGGCTACTGCTGTTAAGTTGCCCGGGGAAGACATGTTTTTTGTTTTGCAAGAAGGGTCAGACATGTTAGGTGAGTGGAGTGTCTGTGTTAAACAATGTTGTCCTTTTTTACTGTCCGAGAACGTATTGAAGACAAACATTTCGTTTGTCTTTTGCAGTAGACGAGTGCAACACACGCGTGGTACTCTTGCATACATATCACTCGTGGAGTGGGCACGTACTAGAGACGCGGTAGTGGGGTGAGTGGGGTTGCATTGTGGTGTGAACTTTTGGGGTCTCACTTTAAATGGAGTGAACATTTGGTGTTTTGATTACCACCATTTTGAAATATTGATTTCTTCTTCTCCTGAAAACTTTCCTTGCTTCCATTTGTGATTTTCAATTTCTCCTTTCCCTTTCTGATTGTCTTCTTTATCTCTAAGGTACTCATTCCTTTTACCATGTCTTTCATTTCTGATTCTACCTTAGGTATGAGCAATAGTGACTTCAAGGGTTCAATTCAACAACCCCTGGTAGATCGGGAAGTAGTTTCAATCGATGGCTCCTCCTTAAAGGAGACTCGTCTTGGAATCTTTGACAGTGAGTCCTCTTCTTCTAAGAGGAGGTGAAGTCATGCAATGTTGGCAAATGTACTTATCGCCTCTGCAGAAGGGTGTAGCCTTCTACTGCGTCTCTAGCTCGGAAACCTGTGCCAGTCACCACAATTCTTCCTCCTTCTATTTCTGGGGGAGCGAGAAGTAGTGGTGGTTGGGACGTTAGGGTTTCCCCCTGTGTGTGGCGTAGCCACAGTGCTAGGTCTCCTTCGTCTTCCCTTGTCGTTGTTGGCTATGAATGGGTGAGAGACATTGTTTTGAAATATTGCTCCTCTATTACCTCTATGGCGAGTGTCATTGGTTTAGAGCGTCAACTGAAGCTGGCCAACTGTGAGGACTCCTGCAAGATGGTTGTCTAGGCTTGCGGGAGTGATGATTTCCCCTTCTAAAGGCAGTGCTAGGTTGTTCACCATTATTTTTCATGTATGGGTGCCTTTTTGAGGTGTTGGGTTTATATCTTCCCTTGAATTCTTTCCAATGTGCTATGCTTGAGTACTTGAATGTGGCCTCCTCTGAGCTTCATCCCAATAGTTTGGCTATGGTGAGGGCCTTAAAAATCTTGTGCCCTTTATTCAACATCCGACCTGGTGTGTTGGTGTTTTTGTATTTTTCCAGATGAAGCTGACAGGCAAGATCGACTGGGTTTCCTTGAACAAGGTGTCCAAGAAGCTGTTCGAGTTTGACTCGAACGTGCTTTTCAGCTTCAAGAACCGTTTCTTCAAGGTCTTGGCTACCGACGTCATGACTGATGGGTTGCCACTGATGTGATGGGGAGCCTCGCTTCCTGTTCTACTAGAAGTCATACCCTACCAGGTTCAAGTCTTTCGAAGAGGATCTATTGACCTTTGCGGAGAAGGTTGACAAGGCTATTATGGAACAACTGTCGGCCTCGTTGGACGTGTGAGCCATCTTGTCCCTTTCTTCAGTGGACAATCCTCTCACTTCCTTGGATGGTAAGACGTTTTTCCTTGTCTTCCTCTGTGTTTGATATTGGCCTAAACTAACACTTGTTGTATTTTTTTTCATCCAGTTTTCCTAACCGACTAGTTAGAATTCAACTATCAACAATCTTTTTCTTACAAGCTTATACAATCACTCTCAATCAAACCTAGATTAAGAACAAGAAAACTATTGCACTAGTTATACAACTCAGAAATTCTAAAAAGAATTACAACCAAAGTAGTATGGAGAAAAACAACCTGATGATTCAATTTAGATGAATGCAGATGATAAAGATTCTGAATCAAGGTTTAATGTATATCTCAAAAGAATCTCTCCAAAGTCTTTTTCTTTTTGCAAAAATGCTCAAAAGAGAAATCGTCTCATGGTTTCTTTATGAGATAAAACTAAGGATTTATTAGTCAAAACACTGAATAGCTCGAAGTATCTTTTCTCTCTTCAGAAAGAGTTATAATATTCGTTGTACTTTGTTTAAACAAGAAACATATATCTATAGAGAAAATTGTTTTAACTGCCAGTAATTTATCAAATCACCTATGTGATCGATTAAAGTGTTCTTGAGGCTTTCTAGAAAAGACTTATGAACAATGTAATCAATTAAAACGTAATGTAATCGATTATCACAAGAAGCTTTATTCAAAATAGTTTCCAAGTAATCGATTACCACCATGCTGTAATCGATTATCACAGGAAGTTCATTCTATGATTTTGAACTATGTAATTGATTACCATAATCTCGTAATCGATTAAAATGTTCTTAATTCTCAAGTAATAGATTACCACTTGCTGGTAATCGATTAAACTAGTGAGAAAATATTTTTCCAAAACTTGAAACATGGCACTCATGAAAATCTTGTGTTTCAGAAAAGCTTTTTATGAAACTTTTGCTTTTGTGAAAACATGAATGCAAAAACATAAATGATTCTTATGCAATGGATCATAGGAGACATCAACTTAGACAATACACAAATTACAAATGCCATTCAATTGAATTGGCATGTAAAAAGCCTAAATAGTTCAATGTCTAAGAACCTCAGCTTCATTGATCCTCTCTAGCTCCCCCTAAGTCTAACACTTTGTTTGCGTGATGTAGGTACAAGTGAGAGAGACAACTTGAGGTCATGTTCCTTTCAAGAAGGAGGGGATGATGGAGGTCCATCACAAGCTCAAGGCCAAGGAGGAGAATTTGAAGAGCTTCATTTAGTTAGCTTTAGAGAATCCATGACAAGAGCTAGAACTCAAGCCCTTCAAGAGCATATAAAAGCTAACTTGCATCTCTTAGACGAGCATGAAGAAGCACACCAACTCAAGAAGAACAAGGGCTGAATTTTGTACTCTCAAGTTAAATTTAATTCCAACACTTTTAGTGGCAATTGTAGTGGGAATAAATAAGCCTTTAGTGGCAATTGTTTAATAAGTGTAGTGCACTTGTAGTTGATTTTTTGCACCTAAGTAAACTTGTAAAAACTATAGTTTGGAACCTTAATTCCTAGCTTAAGTGGCATGGAAGTTGCTGGAGTTTAGTGGCTAGGTGCAAAGAAATGAGTCATGTGATGCAATACCAAAAATGTGACTCAATTTGAATTTCAAACCCATGTGCTTTTGAAATTCCAATTGTGCCACTTAAGCAAAGCATGGAACATGTGACTTCACTTGAAGCACATGTTCCATGTGTGTAACTGGGCCATGAGTCATGAGGAACAATGCCAAAGGTGTGACTCAATTTGAATTTCAAAACCATGTGCTCTTGAAATTTAAATTGTGCCACATAAGCAAGGCATGGAACATGTGATTTCACATGAAGTACATGTTCCATGAGGCTGACTCAGCCATGAGTCATAAGGTGCAACACAAGCCTAAGGATGATGTGAATCTAGGAGGGCATAGCTTGTACCTCATGCTTCATTTCATTTGCCATTTCATTCCACATGCATTTAGTTTACATTTTAGCTTAGGTAGCTTGCAACCCTAGCTTGTTGCCATTTGCATTTCAATTTAAGATGCATTTGAATTGCATCTAGGACCTTGGCTATATAAGGCCAGCTCAAACATTTGTACACACTTTTTGGCAAAATTAATAAGAGAAATCTGAATTTCTTGCGAGAGTGTTCTCTCTTTGCTCTTGTGCAAGAACTCCTTGGATCTTATTGTAAACAATAGGAATACCCACAATGACCAAAAGGGGGGGAGTGAATTGGTTTAAACTTGGTCTTTTAAAATTATTTTGAAAATCAGAGTTATAGGATCTTAATCACTATTAATCCAAGAATGCTTCAAATCAATCAAACCACTCATCCCAAGAAAACAATTGCTTCAAAAATAGAACTTGTTGAGTAATGAGAATAACACCAAGAACTAATGATCAAGATAACAAGAAGAGTTTAAGTAATAGAAAACCAACCCAAGAATTTATACTGGTTCACTTCTCAAGAGAAGCTACATCCAGTTATTCTAATTAACATTAGATTAGAGTTCCACTATTATAAAATTTCAATTCTTACTCGCTTTACAACAACCACTCTTTATCAACCTAGATAAAGAACAAAAATCTAAAACCTTATTAGATTCCCAATGATCAAGACATAGAGAAAAATTCTCTACTCTTCCCTCTAGAGAAACCCACTCTAAAAAAAGCTTAAAGAACCCTTTACAATAGTTTCAAACTACTAAGAATACAAAAAATGAATTTACAACAAGAGATAATGGAGAGAGACAACATGATGATCCAATGAATATGAATGAATATGGTTTACCAATCAGAGTTGAAATGTAGAAATCAAATTCAGAACTATCTCTCTAAAACTTCTATGAAAATCTTGCCCAAGAAATCTTTCAATACACCCTGAAGATTAAAAAGTGGGACAAGAGCTTTGCTAACTCAGAAAATCCTTTCTAACTCTGAGAAGGCTTGTATATGCTTAGAAAAATCGAAGTCTAAAAGTTAAGTTTTCAGGCAAGCCTTCAATCTATTTATAACCAATTTTTATAATAGAATATAATTGATTAAAGCGCCATATGTAACAGGCCGTATGCATCCAGGTTGTTAACATTCACTTATGGTCATTAAGCACAGTAGTTAATATGACAAAATAATTAAGGAAGCAACTAATAAAATGATGTCATCGTACGTCCACAAATGATAAAAGTTCTGCATTATGTATGGTAACAATTCAAGAGTTTACAAACTTATAAGACCACGGGTACGATACCTTCAGGGTCGGGTTACAAACATGCAAAAATACATAAGAAAAATATAGAGCCACATGCTCCAAAATGGACTAAGGTTCACTAAGAACCCGTCCCGGCTTGGCCTCTCGTCCGGAATCCCTCGGACTACCTCGCTACCCGGGCCTCTTGTCCCGGGATCCGCCGTCCTCCCTGTGCTCATCACCTGCAATAACAATATAATCCCCAATCGGGGTAAGATAATAATCTCAGTAAACTCCTGGTTCTGGAGGGCTTCTTCTTTCCCGGGTTCACTTCTATGACACAAAGCATCAAAATGGCATTACACAATGCAAAACAGTGGGGTTAGCCTTAGGGCTGAGTCGCAACATTTTGCTACTGTGCATGACCACAATCCATGTTTGGCGTGCATGCCTTACTTTGGAGTCATCATGACATCTGGGAGCTTAATTATGCTACATTCAGTGTGCTTGTTTTCAAGTGTAAGTGGGTTGATATCAATAGCGGTGTGCGAACCAAGGACTTGGGATTTACTTTGGTTGATCTTAACAAGCTAGCTTATCAAGATGAACCTTTCATCATGCCAGAACAAGCTAAACAAGTGTTTTATGTTCAAGATCCATGTGATGAAAGGTGGTCAGTGGTACTACATGGAAAAACCATTGGTATTACTCTTGACGATGATGATTCCACCCTCGATACTGGTATCACTCAATTCTCGACACAAATGCCTGACGTCAACAGAGAAGATTATGATGATGACGTTCATGCAAATCGTAATGATCATGATGAAGGAGAATTAATTAACATCACTTAATGTAATTTGTTTGCCTTATTAACTTGATTGCATTTTTACAATTTCAAGTTGTATCCTAACTTGTCAGCATGTGTTTACTTATCTTTCTTTTTGTTTTTAACAGGATCATGACTACTCCACTGAGCTCCCCTCCTCGACCTGAGTCAGCACCTTCGCCATCTATGGCGAAAAAGACTAGGAAGGCGACACGATTGAGGTCCCTGGCTACTAGACCTCCTGGTGCTGACAGACCAGTGGTTCACGTGGATCCTACCACTGGGAAGGCTGATGGTCCTCAAGCAAAGAAATTGAGGACGTATCTAGGGATCGTGGCCAGAGACAAGGTGCATGTGATGATTGCTAATTGGAAGGAAGTTCCTGCAGCGTAGAAGGAGTTGATTTGGGAGGACATTCAGGTATTACAATTAAATGTCTAATGTGATTGCTTGTAGTAATACGATTTAAATGTTATTGTAACTGTTAAACCCTCTTGATTGTAACACAGGCTGAATTTGATATACCTGAAGCGTCCGACCAACGGACCAAGAAGAAAATTCTACAGACAATGGGAGAGCGATGAAGGTAGTTTAAGTCAGACCTGACCTCTAAATGGGCTCTGGCACAAGGCAAGGACGACAATGCTGACATTGTCTATGAGAAATAAGGCATCAGTAAGTAAAAGTGGCACCAATTTTGTGAGTCACGTAGAGCCGCTTCCTGGAAGGTTAGTTGAGTTACATTGTTTTACAATTTCAGAATTATAAAGTCAAACAAGCATATTTTTTTAACCCTATTTGTGTAATTCTTATAGGACATTAGAAAGAAGGCCCAGGCCATCCAGAAGCTGAACACTGGCCCTCACGTGTTGTCTCGCAGGGGTTACGACTTGTTAGAGAAGAGATTGATGGAGGAAAAGCAAAAGAAACAATTGGAGGAAGCAACCTGTGATGATAGCACGGATACCATCATTCATCCTCCGTCCCCTGTGAGACGACACGTGAAGTGGAAGCTGGCTCGCACCAAAAAAATCAGGCAAATGACTTCTGAGGTGGCACGTGAGATTACAAAGAGGATTGTAAGTCAAACAACAAGCTCATACACCTTTAATGAATTTTTGCTCATAAATTACAAAACTAATGTTCTACTTATTTTTATCTCAGGATTCCCTGGATGAGCAATCCACACAGGGTAGCTTTGTCGCTAGTGGACGTCAGGATGTCTTAACTACTGCCATTGGACGACCAGAGCACCCCGATCGTGTCCGTGGTACTGGAGCTGGTGTAACCATCACACAGTACTTTGGACCGGCTCCATTGACCTCTCGCAAGTCGAAGTTCATGGTGCATAAAGACTTGGATCGCCTAAAAGAGAACATCAGGGTAGAGCTGGAGTAGTCGATCACTGATCAACTTACACAATTGATCACTGAAAGAGTTACACAGCAAATAATGATGAGCTTCAACCACCTCCAGTCCCATATGCAGACCCAGATCCAGTCTCAGGGTGCCATGCCGCCTCCAGACCTTCAGTCATGTCCTTATGGTGCTCATGTCAGCACCAAGGGAAGTTGTGTCGATCCCTCAAGGAATGACCCAGACACGGGTGCATCTGACAGGCGTGGGTTGTATGTGGATGGCAATCCTCCTCGCCTGGTTGCCCTTGGAAGGGTTTATAAGGAGTCGCCAATCGTGCACAACATCCCTCTTGCCTATGATCAGGTCAAGGTAGGTGTTGAGGAAGTTCGAGATGCTGAGGCTTGCGTCCCTGTACCCACTGACGAGGTTTGGTTAGTGGGGCAAGCCCTCAAAACCTTCCTTGCTTGGGCGAGATATCTTGTACAGGCTATTTTGAACAAGGTATCACATTTTTGGCTTGTTTTTTCTCATTTAAGAATGATTTGTCTAATATAAAGTCAAGACGGTCATTCACTTATGTTTCTTAACTATGTAGGATAAACAGGTACCTGAGAGATTGGCATAACCTGTGCATAAGCCAGAACATATTGCCAATCCTCTGTACCAGATTGCATTGACCATCCCCGATCTTTTTCTCAGACCCATGCAGGTGCAATGGGACCTTACTATGTTCGGGCTGCAAGTTGAGGACTTCCCATTGTACATAAAGCATGAGGATATTTCTGAGATCATCCACGGTGGTCAATGTCTGAGCATCTCCATTATACAATTGTGGATTCTATAAGTCACTTTCAATTGGCTACCATTACATAACTAATTGTTTTATATTCTTCCATAATTGACTTTATTTTCAAAACAATAGGCATATGACTGAGTTATGTCTGCAATTGGATCATGGCGATGTGTATGGATTCATGGAGCCACAGTTCATACAGAGATTAGGGCAATCTCAATTTGAATCTGAGGACTATATCAAGAAATGGATGCAGAGTTCACAAAAAGATGTCTACCTTGCAGCGTACTTGAATGGTTAAGTAAAAATGTACAAAAGAATTTAATTATTGTATCAAGTATAATAACTTCTTTTTCTCCAATGTAGTACACATTGGCAACTGGTCGTTATATGTCCTAAGGCCAATGTTGTCGTGTGGTTATGTTCGTTGTATCACAAGCCTGATAAATACCTCAAAGGAATTATTAACAGGTAGGTTGTTATTTGTCAGACATTTATGTTTTTATTTCTAACATATGAATATGTTAATTGTACAATATGCATGCATGTTTCTCTTAAGCAGTGCTTTGAAGGGACTTCATGACACTCAAGGAAATAAATCAAAGGCTACTACTAAATGGATTGCGCTTAAACTAAGTCTTTTAATAAATCATGGTTTATGTATTCAAAATAACTTTTATTACCATTTACACTAATTTTCGTTTAACTTTGACCATGTTACTAAATTTAGTGTAATAAACAAAAAGGAAGCACTGAGTGTGGCTATTATGTCATGCATTGGATGTCCACGATAGTCCAAGGAGGCTTCAAGGATAACTGGGACATGGTAATTGTCTAATTCAAAACTAATTTTCATTTTCTTATTTGTTTTATTTATACTTATTAAATTATGTTTTATTACGTCATGCAGTATTTCACTGATGAAAGATCACTGCAAGCCGACAGATTGAAGGGTATTAGGGTTCAGTGGGCTACATTTTATCTTAAAGTTAGAGATGAAATATCAGATTAGGTGGTTAATGGATTTTTAAACAATTGTATATAAACATTTGGTTAGGAAATCATTTATATGTACATTGACACTATTGAATTTTATTTGTTGTTGAAATAATATTTTATTGTATTGTATTCTGAAATTGGCTGGATGTCTGGTATTTAATTCACAGGTTGAAGAATTGGTAAAATTAAAAAAAAAAACAAAATATAAAAAAAAAAACATCGGTTTTCTTAAGAAAACCAATGTTAACTTAGACTATAACATCGGTTTTCTTAAGAAATCCAATGTTGAAGTTCCCACTTTCATATTTTTTTACGTTTTGATTTATTAGATAGCGACATCGATTTTTCAGTAAAAATCGATGTTGTTTACTTTTCGTTAACATTGGTTTTGAAAATCGATGTTAACTTCCACACTTTCAACGTCGCTTGATTCAACATTGGTTCAAAACCGATGTGGAATGTAAAAAATAACCGATGTTGAATGCTGTTTTTCTAGTAGTGAAATGGGGAAAAAACATTTTCACCATGTGAAGTCTATCAATTATTGTTATCTCTGTTAAGAGATATTTTCTAAGTAAAGAAGGATTCCATATTTCCATAAAAAGAAAGTTTGATAAGAATAGTTGAATTTTAGAGAAAATCCGGTTAAAAATAACAGGTTAAAATATAATTTTTGTCTCTATAAATATCAAAATATTTAAAATTTGTCCTTATAAAATTTTGAGTAATTTTTAATTTTTGCAAAATTGAAATTTATTGTTTTTTAGCTCAGACATAGATTCAGTGGATTCTCATACTTACGTGTCACTTGCTCATGGACTCCGTAGTTGATTGCTCTTTTCTTACAATTTATGGGATTAAAACCCTCCATGAAATGCAAAAAAAAAAAATGCCACAAAAATTTGATCCCGACTTCCCAAACCATCTTCATCCTCTTCCAACCACATGCAACCACATCTCCCAAACAACAACTCCATCTCCTCCGCAGCATCGCCTACACCAGCTTCTCCTCCATTGCATGCAACCTCTTCCTTGGCCTTCTTGCACTCGCTCCTAAACCATCTCAACCAATTTCTATATTCCGCTTCTAACAACCTGAACAAAAAAAAAATAACCACATTGTTAAGTGTTAACATGCGGAACACACCACACTTACACATACTCACATAATAGAAGCAGTTATACTCTTGGAAATCCAAATCGGGTTTCACTCTTACAATCAAATGGAATTGCACAAGTCAGGGAAGTGGCTTTCCAAAGGAATGAAAGGAATGATGACGAATTGAAAAGGAAATTCATGAGCTTGATTTTGCAGAAGCATGAAGAAGAAAAAGGATGAACAACAAAGTGTATGGGTTTGGAAGCAATAGGAATTTTGAGGGCGAGGTTGGTCAACAGTGAGCCTTAAGAAAAGGCAAGGATCCGTAGCGAGATAAAGCGAGGCACGACGTAGAGAAGGAGGTGGTGCATGCAGTGGTGCGATGTAGAGGAGATGGGGTACCACCACAAATCCAAAACACCTTGTTGTCACGTGAAACTCCTCTGCAAGTTTGTATATTCTCTTCCCAGATCTGAATGTGTGGTAGCTGGTTGTAGCAACGCGGTTAGGTGTTGATTGGGGTTGTGTTAGTGTGAGGTTAGAGATGGTGGTGGTTGGCAGATCTGGGCCAGAGGTTAGGGGTGAAAGGTTAGGAAATAGGGGTTTACAAATTTGTGGGGGGTGAGGGGAGGTGTGCATTTTGTGGCGATTTTTAACACACAAAAATAAGTCACTCCCCGTAGCCAATAATGGAACCAATGAAATAGTGACACATAGGTTTGGATTTACCCGAACCTACTTTTGGGCCAAAAAGTAAAAAATTTTAATTTTGTGAGGACAAAAAAAGACTCAAAAATTTACAGAGATGAATTCCAAATATTTCAATATTTATAAGGATGAAAAACATATTTTAACCAAAATAATATATTGACTACTTGTTTTCATAATTTGATTGAAATATTTTTTTGATTGAATGTATCAAAAAAGGCTTTATAGAAATTGGTTTCAATGGTTAATTACGCACGTGCAATAAGAATTGCTCAAAGAAAAATTCGAATTGAAATCTAAAGAAGCAGCTGAAGCAGTTTTTCATAGAAGACACAATTAAACAAGTGGCATTATTAAACCTAAGTAGTTAGAAAATTGTAATACACGTGTTAAAATCATATGAATTGATCATTAGTATTAAAAATCTATAAATAAGACATTCAATAATTACTTTTCTATGTATCAAATTTCTACTCAAATCTTCGTACACCATTCACATGGCATACACACAATGACTATTGGTTTAAAGGTCGTAGTGTATGTATTTGTCTCATTTTAATGAAATTTCTTTTCATTTGATTTACTTTTCTGCACTTTAATTTCTCTCATTCCTTTATTTTTTCAAATATCTATTTCTTGTAAATATATTTTTTACGATCTAAAACAAAATACTCTAACTACCATAATGTTGGGGATAAGTGGTGCGCTGCACTTCACCCAACGAACAACCAGGGAGTCTCAGACTCAACCCTCAGACAATCAAACAGTGAAAAAATATGCGAAAACGTGAATAAACAAATGCGAGGAAGAGCAGGAGAGAAAACAATACACAATATAGCTTTACGTGGGAGAAAACTTGCAACAGGAAAACCCACGGGACCTTGTCCAGTAGCAATCCACTATTATCAATAATGGTTACAAAACTCTCCACAGCCTAAAGCTGGAGACATGCTCAACCTCACCAACAATGGAGGGAACACACTCAACAAGGGTTGCTCTCATCCTCTCGAAGTCACTCACTCTTAACAGCCTTTCGCCGGAGAACCTCACAGAAAGCTCACTCTTTCTGCACTCAAACGAGAATCCTCTCCTTCCCTGTGGAATTCTGAATTCTACCTCCTCCATCTATAAATGTTGTATTTATAGAGAGGGATTAGGTTTAGGGATTTCAGCACCCTAAATGTGGAATGGGCCGAGGTCAGCCCCCTCAGGAATTGGGCCCAAGTCAAACTTTCTCCTTTCCAGCACCTGGGGATTTGGGCCAAGCATTAAACAGAACCTATCCAACAAATCTCCCCCTTCCGTTTCAATGCGTCACAATTGGCAACCCGGCATCATCCGGTCTTCCACTAAGGTCCGGGGTCTTCACTCTACAACCCGGCCTTCACACATCGGCTTCATCATGCCGAGTTCCTGAGCCCGACTCCTTCACAGCAATCTTCAAACTTCATTGCTGGCACCGGCTTCGTCATCATGTCAGACCAATTTTAACTTGTGTGCACCTTCCCAAGTGTGAGCTTTCCACCCTCTACCGCATCCCGGATCCAGTGATACCTCACATCAATGTGCTTGGTGCAGGGGTGATACGTGGAGTTCCTCGCCAAGTGAATGGCGCTCTGGTTATCACACTTCAGCTCATACTTGTCCTGATCATGACCGAGCTCCTGGAGAAAACACTTCATCCACAATAACTCTTTGCACGCCTCAGTAGCGGCTATGTACTCGGCCTCAGTAGTCAATAGTGTTACACACTTTTGCAGTCTTGACTGCCACAAGATTGCCCCTCCAGCAAGGGTCATCAAATATCCCGTCGTTGACTTTCTCGAGTCGGAATCTCCCCCTTAATCAGCATCCGAGTAGCCTTGCAACCCGGCCTTACCTTCTCCAAATCGAAGACACAACTTGGTTGACCATGGAGGTATCTAAAGATCCACTTCACTGCTTTCCAGTGCTCTCTGCCGGGGTTCGAAAGATACCGGCTTACCACTCCAACTGCATACGCCAGGTCGGGTCTGGTACAAACCATTTCATACATCAAGCTTCCAACTGCAGATTGGTATGGAATCTTCTCCATCTCCTCTCTGTCTTCATCTGATCTCGGACATTGCCTCTCATTCAGCTTCAAATGTTCGGCCAAGGGGGTGCTCACTGTCTTGGCTTTGTCCATGTTGAATCTCTTCAAGATCTTCTCAACATATTTCTCCTGACTTAGCCACAGTAGCTTCTTCTTCCTATCCCAGATGATCTTCATCCCAAGGATCTGCTTTGCTGGACCAAGGTCCTTCATCGTGAAGGACGATCTCAATGCCTCCTTCAGGGTAGAAATTTTCACCTTGTCTTGCCTTACTATTAGGATTGTCATCCACGTATAGTAGCAAGATTAAGAAGTCACTGGTCTCATACATCTTCACAAAAACACAGTGGTCGGCATCCGTCTTCATGAACCTATGGTTTGTTATGAAGGAATCAAACTTCCTGTACCACTGCCGAGGTGCTTGCTTCAAGCCATAGAGACTCTTCTTTAGTCGGTATACCATGCCTTCACATCCTGGAGCTTCAAACCCTTCAGGTTGCTCCATGAAGATCTCTTCCTCTAGCTCACCGTGAAGAAATGCCGTTTTCACATCCATATGCTCTACCTCTAGATCCATAGTAGCTGCCATTGCTAACACAGTCCGGACCGAGGTCATCTTCATAGCAGGAGAAAAAATCTCATCAAAGTCTATCCCCTTCTTCTGGTTGCAGCCTTTCACTACAATCCGGGCTTTGTATCTCGGCCTCTTGCCATTCTCCTCCTGCTTGATCTTATACACTCACTTATTCTTTAGAGCTCGCCTTCCCTTAGGTAGCTTGGTCAGCTCATACGTCTGATTCTCGTGCAAGGATCTCATCTCATCCTGCATGGCCTTCTCCCATTCACCACTTTCTGGGCTCTCCACTGCCTCATCATAACTCTGGGGTTCACCCTCCTCAGCAATTATGGTATATTCATCAGGTGGATACCTTGTAAAAGGTCTTCTTTCTCTAGTGGGGTATCTCGGTTGTTCTTCTTCTTCACCATCAGAACCCGATTCTTCACTTTCATCCCGGATCCCGGTATCATCGGCTTCTTGCTGGTCATCATCTTCAACATCGCTTTCAGCAATTTCTCCACTGGTTTCTCCCCCTGCTTCAACATGCACACGAGGGTCGGGTTCTTCGCTTCAGACAGTAACCCAGACTTGGGGCTTCGAGATGTCATGGATGGTCTCATCCTCATGAAAGACTACATCTCGGCTTCTCACAATCCTCTTGTTGATTGGATCCCACAGTCTGAAACCAAACTCGATTTTCGGCGAACCGAGGTATATGCACTCCTTCGTCTTAGCATCCAGCTTCGCCCTTTCATCTTTAGGGACATGCCCGAAGGCTCGGCATCCAAACACCCTCAGGTGATCATAGGTCGCTCTCCGACCCGTCCAGATTTCTTCTGGAATCTCTCCATTCAGCGGTTGTGATGGTGAGAGATTTATCAGTCTAAACACCCTCAGGTGATCATAGGTCACTCTCCGATCCGTCCAGATTTCTTCTGGAATCTCTCCATTCAGCGGTCGTGATGGTGAGAGATTTATCAGATCGATCGCGGTTCTCACTGTCTCTCCCCAATATGCTTTTGACAACCCTGTGTTGGAAAGCATACTTCAGACCTTCTCTTCAATCGTCTGGTTCATCCTCTCAGCTAGCCCATTCAGCTGAGGTGTCTTGAGGGGCGTCTTCTCAAGTCTGATCCCAGCTTGTCTACAGTAAGCTTCAAAGGGACCCCTGTACTCACCACCGTTATCTGATCTGACCACCTTCAATATTTTTCCAGTCTCCCTTTCCACTATGGCGTGGAACTCCTTAAAAGATTGGAGAACCTGGTCCTTAGTCTTCATAAGGTAAACCCACACTCTGCGGGAGTGATCATCAATGAAAGAGACAAAATACTGCGCTCCTCCAAGCGATCTCTCTGACATGGAGCAAACGTCAGTATGGACGAGGTCAAATATGCACCTCCGTCTCCTGGGTTGATCCGGTCTCATAAACGAAACCCGGTGCTGCTTCCCAGCTAGGCAGTGCGAGCAACTCTCTAGCACTTGACCTTCCAACCCGACCAATATCTCTTTCTTCTCCAAAATTTCAAGTCTTTTCTCGTTCATGTGGCCAAGACGCTTGTGCCACATCTCCAGACTTGAACAATCAAACACCGTGTTGGCTTCAGTGCCAATCATCCTTCCTTGCATCACATACAAGGAGCCTTCCTTCTTTCCTCTAGCCATCACCAAACTGCTTTTGGCCAGCTTCCATCTACAACCCTCAAAGTTGTTCACTAATCCGGCCTCATCAAGTTTTCCACCGAGATTAGGTTCAACCGCATGTCAGGTACGTGCCTCACGTCCTTGAGCACGATCTGACACCTACTTCCGAGGTCAGGGTCACATCGCCGATACCAACAATATTGCTGGTTACCTGATTCCCCATCTTCACAGCTCCATAATCTCCACTCCGGTAGAAGGAGAAAAACCTTCTATGAGGGGTCACATGGAAAGAAGCACCTGAATCAACTATCCAGGTACAGTCATCGAAGGTGACATTCAAGGAATTATCTTCTCCGAGAAGGAATATCTCGGGATTGGCACTAGCAACCACCGCCGTGGTGCTCTTTGCCTCTTTCTTCTTCTAGATGCTCTGGTCTGACTTCACAGAGCCATTCTGCTCATCTTTCTGCAAAATCCAGCAGTCAGTCTTCTTGTGTCCGAGCTTCCCGCAGTAGAAGCACTTTAGTTCACTCTTCGGTCTTGACCGATCTCGGGACCTATCCTGTCTCTCAGACCCCGGCTCTTGCTTCGAACCCGGTAGTCGAACTTACTCCTCTCAGCAACGTTGGCGTCAAATGTGCTGGTTACACCCCATTCTCTTCTCCTGGCTTCTTCATTCAGGAGGCTGTCTGTCACGACATCCATCTCCAGTTTCCCTTCAGGAGCCGAGTTGCTCAACGTCACTACCAGAGTATCCCAGCTCTCCAGCAATGAACTCAGCAACAACAAAGCCTGCATCTTGCTGTCAATTCTCATCTCGGCCTTGGACAACTGGTTCACAATACCTTTGTATGTGTTGAGCTGCTCAATCATGCTCATCCCATCCCGGTACTCCAGCTTCACAAGCCGACGGACGAGGTGTGCCTTGTTTCTAGGAGTTTTCTTCTGAATCATGGACTCCAACTTGTTCCACAACTCATATGCATTCGTGAACTCGGACACATGCTCAAAGAGAGACTTGTCAATATACTTCCTAATCGTGGCCACCGCCTTGCGACTCAGGATCTCCCACTCCTTGTTGGTCTTTCCTGCCGGTCTCTCATCAAGGACAATGGGCTCATGCAAATCCTTGCAATACAGATGATCTTCCATCATCGGCCTTCAGTAGGTGAAGTTGTCTGCGGTCAACTTGAACATATCCCTATCATGGGTAATACCACCACTGGTCTCCATCCTGTCTCCTTCCTCTTCTCAGAACCCGTCGAACCCGGGCTTTTATACCACTTCTGTTGGGGATAAGTGGTGCGCTGCACTTCACCCAACGAACAACCAGGGAGTCTCAGACTCAACCCTCAGACAATCAAATAGTGAAAAAATATGTGGAAACGTGAATAAACAAATGTGAGGAAGAGCAGGAGAGAAAACAACACACAATATAGCTTTACGTGGGAGAAAACCTGCAACAGGAAAACCCACGGGACCTTGTCCAGTAACAATCCACTATTATCAATAATGGTTACAAAACTCTCCACAGCCTAAAGCTGGAGACATGTTCAACCTCACCAACAATGGAGGGAACACACTCAACAAGGGTTGCTCTCAACCTCTCGGAGTCACTCACTCTCAATAGCCTTTCGTCGGAGAACCTCACAGAAAGCTCACTCTTTCTGCACTCAAACGAGAATCCTCTCCTTCTCTGTGGAATTCTGAATTCTACCTCCTCCATCTATAAATGTTGTATTTATAGAGATAAATTAGGTTTAGGGATTTCAGCACCTTAAACGTGGAATGGGCCGAGGTCAGTCCCCTCGGGAATTGGGCCCAAGTCAAACTTTCCCCTTTCCAGGACCTAGGGATTTGGGCCAAGTATTAAACGGAACCTATCCAACACATAATGAATTGTTATCGAAATGATTACTATTTTCCTCAATATATAAATAATTCTCTTAAGTTAAAAATGATAGATGTTTGTTTAACGGAAAAAAACTTACAATCAAAATATGAATTATATATCTCATGATACAAAATCTTATTTGTTGTTAATAGAATTTAATGTAAAAATATAATTATCTAAATCAGAACTTATGAAAAACATTTTTTACAATTTTCATGATTAACAATTAACCATTACATAAACCAAAGTAAGCTTATTCATGTAAAAAAAATATGAAGAATATGAACTATTAAACTGTACGTCCAATTATTATTCTACAATAAAAGCTTAAACCAAATGTAAAGCTTTCTAAATATTTAAAGACATATGGTACAAAAGAGGAAATAGATTGTTCACGGAACCAAAAAACAAACGTGCAGAGAAGATCGAGGAAACAAAAATTATATAATGTGTTTTGAAAAGCTTTTGTCTTTAGTCGAATGAACAAATGAAGAAATAAATTTCGAAATTTAAATTCAATAAAAATGAAGAGAAAACAAACTTAAAAATTTTGCTTTCCACGTCGGCGCTAGTTAGGATTGGTAGAGACTTTTAATTATATCAAAGACCAATAAGCAATTTTAATTTTAAAGGGGTTTGAATTAACTTATTAATTAAATATGGTACCATTAATTTTTTAAAAACAATATAGGGACTATAAAAGGTACCAATCAAATTTTTTTATTAGTAAAAATTAAATATATAATAAAAAGTTTATAATATTCATATATCTATTTAATCAATTAGTTAAACCACTCTAATAATTATCATACTCCTTTTGAATAAGAACTTAGGAAGTTGTCATCAAACTTTGAGACCGTAGATTGTGGTGGTCTATAATGTGTTATTTCAGGTGACTAAATTCGTCAGCACTAGCACCAAGCATACATGCATCCTTTTAAGCATAGTTGTGAAAATCAGTCCGATCATTAATCCGGTTGAGGTAGTGAGTCAGTGGTTCAACCGGTGGATCAGCAATTGACCCGGTCTATATTAAAAAATTTAAATTATATTATATATAAGTATATAACTAACATTATTTAATTAAGAAAAATATACTAAAAAATTTTAAATAACAATTGAAATATTAAAGTTGATAATACAAGTAAGGTATATTAATAATAAAAGAAAGTGTAAATAGCAACTATTTAAATAAAACACAAGCCTAATTTTTAATTAAAAAAATGAGTCAAAAGGAGTACAGAAAGCAAACAAAAAGAGGTACAGGAAGCAAATGTGAATCGGAGGCCCAAATCAAAAACCTAATCCCCTATACTATATATATTCTCACTTATGTATGCGCCTCATTTTCTCCCTTCTCCTTCATGCTCCTGCGTCGCTCCCCTCATCGTTGCTCGCCCCTTGCCGCACCTAGCCCCTTGCCCCTGGTCGCGCCTAGCCCCTCACCCCTGGCCGCGCCTCTCCCCTCGCCCCTTGCCGTGCCTAAAGCTGTGACTACGCCATCAACGGAAATGGCGTCAAACCAAAATGAAGCCTTATGTCTGTTGCGTGCGAGATAGAGGCAATTACAACGACGGAGATGGCATGCGTATCTGAGTTAAGCAGTGAGGCGTGAACAAATGAAGAAAAATTGAAGCTTTTGCATTTTGTCTCTGTGAAGTTTTTTTTTTTCCTCTTGGGCACCAAACAACGTCGTTTTGGGCATTTGCATTTTTTTTCTTCATCAACTCAGTCCGGGTCCTAAAACCCGGCCGGGTTTTCAGTTTTTCACAAAATTGCCCGGTTTTCTCCGAGCCAAATCGGGCCACTTGCATGAACGGTCTGATAGTCAACCCAGGTCGGTTGATGCTCTGGTTCTCGGTCCAACCTGCCGAGCCGAACCAGTTTTCACAACTATGCTTTCAAGTGTCCTAATGCTTGACTTGTGAATAATTTGTTAAGGATTGAAACAAATATGCATTGCCCAATTGTATATTCTCCCTCTCTCTATCTGGTAAACTATTGGTAGATATAAAAATATTCAAGAGCTTTTAAATAGGCACCATTGGAAAAAGAAAAGCTTTTAAATAATTGTTATGTTGATGTGATATCAGCAATTTTTATGACTAGTAGCCATACTTTCAATTCTGTTTTACACTATTATTTTATATCTATAAATGTTTTAAGACTGGATAAATTAATTATGTGTATTTGTTTTTTTTTAATTGAAATATCTTTGCATAACTTTACTAGACATTATACAAAAGTGTATGATGGTGACAAATTTGTATTTGTTTTTGTTTTAAGATTGAAATATTTTTGCATAACTTTACTAGATATGATACAAAAATGTATTGTGGTGATAAATATGTTCTTAAAAGATAAAAAAGTAAAATTTAATTTCTGAAAGTATAAAAAGTGAGATAAATTTGTCTCATCGATAACTTTCATCCATTAATATTTGGAAATTCGCCTACGTCGCATACAAGGACAAAAATAACACGAAATTAATACTCATATGGACATAGGGACTAAAGTTACTGACAAATACATTCTTAAACTTGACAACTTATTGACATTTTTGTCCTTTAATTATACAACTTACTAACAAATATCCACGAAATATATAAACCAAATTAGTTGACATCAGTAAGAAGATACATGCATCAACAACACATTAATTAGACTTAAATTTTTTTTATTTTCTTATTACAAATATTTATTATAATGTATTATAATTATAATCATATTTATATTGTCAACATATCTAAGAGAATCAAGACTCAAGAAGAGACAAGGTAGACATAGGTTCTCAAATAAAAAATTAGATTGTCAAATCTTAAATAGATCATCCACAAGTAAAAGAAAACAAATATGAGAGATCTAGCAACCAGAACTTGTGGATGATCTTAAATATTTGTTTTCTTCTACTCGTGGATGATCCATTTAAGATTTGACAAATTGATTTTTATTTTTTATTTTTTAGAACCTATCCTTGCCTTGTCTCCCCTTGAGTCTTGATTCCTTTTTTATATATTGACATTAGAAATATAACTATAATACATTATAATAAATATTTGCAATAACAAAATCATAAACTTCAATCTCTAATGTGTTTGTTGGTGCATGTATCTTGTTACTGATGTCTATATTTTTCAGTAAGTTGTATAATTGGAGGACGAAAATGTTATTAAGTTGTTAAATTTATGAATTTATTTGTCAGTAACTTTAGTCTCTGTTTACGTGAGCATCAATTTTGTAACATTGTCATCCATACATGTCTCGCAAGTGAGTTGTAACGACTCGCCTTGTCGCTACTGTATCATATTCTTTAATCACATTTTTAATTGTAATTTATATTTGAAAATCCCTTTAAATTGATTACAAAAATAGTAGTAAATTTCACACGTGAACTCAATCAATATCAATGATTAAAAACACGAATAGTCAATGTTGAAATACCTCGTAATACATTTATATAAGAACATAATTTGGAGTGATTACAAACAACCATGTCTAAAGTGTACAAAGTTTTCAAAAGAAACAAGGGATTAAGTGACGGGAGTGTAACTAGCAAAACAATGGGGTGTATCCATTAAAACAAGGGGTACATCTAGCAAAATACAACTCTTGCCCGGGTTACAATTCAATGTCATTCCGACAACAGAACACTTCTATAAGCCGGGTTCTAACTAAGAGTGAGTTGTCATAATACAACTCGTGGCCGGGATATGGTCCAAAGCCATCCCAACATCACAACTCATTTATAGGTCGGTTCTAATCGAACATTATCCCGGATACTTGGCGGCTCCATCAAAAAGAAATAACTCCCAGACTGCTTGCTACTGCCCGTTTGCTCACACAAACATGGTTCGTGATCATCACAGGTACGAAAACCACATGGCATAAGAAAAGCAAAGGTGAGTTCATCATGTAAAATAATAATTAATAAATATCATCAATTATAAAAACACAACCCGGTCATTACATTATCACAACAATATTCAAACATTTCATTCACATAATCAATCATGGACAACTCGTCCAAACCACTTCACCAATTCATCTTATAATGACTAGTCATGATGCATGTTCCTGACTTAACTCTTAGCCAATGCAATGTGGTACCATCCCCGGACAATAGGCCAAATCCATGGTACAAATGATTCCTGCAGCTCGTCGAGGTCACTCTGTTGTGTACGGGTCTCACCCCCCATGGTAATCAGCCAAATGGGTGTTAGAAGGCTATCCCTACAGCAATGGCCCCCCAGTACCTCTCATACTCTACAATCAATCATCCTATTTCCATCATGCATAAAGTATGTCTCTTAAGGGCACCACTGTATAGACCAGCACTAGAGCGAATTCCTTCCTGGCTGGTGTCACTATACACCTCCCATGTATATACTCATCACCCCAAACAAGGGCACATCGATGCACTATCCGGCATCTCACGTCAACACATAAACTATCACCATGGCACATCAATGTATGACCCAAGCCTGGGCTCAACTCTATCCGGGTAGGATAATGTCATGCACCCCCATGGGTATTTATGTATAATGCATTTAGATTACCTATGGGCACCACTGTATAGACCGGCGTAGGAGCGAATTCCTTCCTGGCTGGTGTCTCTATACACCTCTCCATGGTATAAATGCATTTAATAACTCAAGCCAATACAATGGCCAATCTCAACGTAATCATGTTATTCAAAAACATACACGTAAAACGGTGTGAGGTTTTACATGTCTGAGTTGTTATTCAGCTATAACAACTCTGAAGAAAGAATCCGAACAAGGTCGGAGGAAGGCGGACAAGGTCGGTCCAGGTCGGTATAGCTCGGTCAAGGTTTGGACAAAGGAGAGTAAAAGTAAACAAGAGCAGTCAAGGTCGGAAGAAGTCGGTAGAAGTCGGACAAGGTCAGTAAAAGTTCGGTTAAAGGATATGAAGGGAACCTAGTAGCTCTATTCCCAAGAATACACGAGCTCTCCCGAGTAAGTAACCCGGTAGCTCTTTTCTCAAGGACATACGAGCTTTGCTGAGTAAGTAATCCGGTAGCTCACAAAGAAAAGGCTTTGAACTTAGTAGTTCTGAACCCGGTCTCTTTAAAGAAAGAAAAGAATGAACTTCTAGAGTCGACACATGTTTGGAACTCGGTCGTTCTAGGAGAAAGAACACAAACTCAATTGAGTAGTAGGAACCCGGTTGTTCTCATCCCAAGAAGACAAGAGCTCATCCGAGTTAGGGAACCCGATGGCTTTATTCCCGAGAAGACACAAGCTCATCCGGGTAGAGGAACCCGATATTTCTCTCTCAAGTGACTAACTTAAAAACTTCAAGACACACTCCCGGGTAAGAAACCCGGTTCACACTTAGACAACTTAGCATACAGTTGTCTATCTTTAAGGGTTTGCAACACAATTCGTAAGTGTTTTTCATGTTCCTCTCTAGTCTTAGAATATACTAGGATATCGTCTATGAAAACTACTACAAAACTATCAAGGTAGGGGTGAAAATCCTCACCAGGAGCATTGGTCACACCAAAGGGCATAACCATATACTCACAATGACCATAACGGGTCCTAAAAGTAGTCTTTGGAATATCCTCAGATTTTACCCGGATTTGGTGATAACCTGACCTAAGATCTATCTTGCTAAACATGCAGGCTTCAACTAGTTGATCCATAAGGTCATCTATCCTAGGCAAAGGATATTTATTCTTAATCGTCACTTTGTTCAACTGCGATAATCTACACATAGCCTCATGGTTCCATCCTTTTTCTTCACTAAAAGCACGGGTGCTCCCCATGGAGACACACTAGGCCACACAAACTGCGTAGCCAATAGTTCCTCTAACTATTTCTTAAGCTCGACCAACTCTATAGGAGACATCCTATGAGGAGCTATTGATATTGGTCTAGGACCGGGTACGAAGTCTATGGAAAACTCTACCTCTCTCTGGGGGTAATCCGGATATATCTTCAGCAAATACTCTGGGAAACTCTCTAACAATAGGAAGGTCGTCCAAGGAAACCTTGGTTTCCACGCCTAGGTTTAACAGGATCATGTATAATTGAGCATTTTCTCTTAAAGAAGACATAACCCAATTGGCCGAGATAAACATCCCTTTATCTCTCACATCCGGGTTGCCAAACATGAATGTTTTATCAAAACAATTCAATAAAATCTGGTTGGATGATAATCAGTCCATTCCCAAAATAACATCAATTTGATTAAGAGGTAAAGAAATCAGATCAACACGAAATTTCCTCTTAGAAATTTCAACATAACAATTTAAGCACACCTCGGAAGTTACCACCGACCCACTAGCTGGGGTCTCTACTACAAGTTCAATATTCAAAGGAGACACAGAAAGTTTAAGTCTTTCCACACATAACCGAGATATAAAAGAATGGGTTGCGCCTGAATCAAATAGCACAAGTAAAGGAATCCCGTTTATGAAACACTTACCTTGGATTAGATCTCGGGAATTTGAGGCTTCAATGCCATTAAGAGTAAATACTCTTCCGGTGGTTTTCGGTTGTCCGGGTTGATCCTGCTGATCGCCTCCATTCCGCTCTTTCTTAGGAAGTGGACAGTCCCTCTGAATGTGACCCTTCTCTTTACAATTATAATAAATCAGACCTGACCTACATTCAGTAGAGATATGTCCAGGTTTACCACATTTGAAACAGATAACCCTGGTTGGAAATGTGGAAGGTTTACCACCATTCCTATTAGAAGAACCCGGAGCAGCAATTCTTGGTTGACTAGGGTGATTATCATATGGCTTACGAGTGTAGAGTTTCCCACGATTCCGGAACCCGATTTTCCTATCCTTTACCGGGCCCATACTTCGGTAATAGGCCGCCTTATCCCGAGAATCCTCGTCCCATACCCGGCACATGTTTACTAAGACCGGAAACTGCCGGAATCCTTGATAGTTGACAGTTTGCTTTACCTCAGTCCGTAGACCGTTCAGGAACTTAACACATTTTGAGCTCTCACCATCCCGTCCTTGATAGTAAGGAAAGTATCTCACCAGCTCCTCAAACTTAGCCGCATACTCGGCTACAGTTCGATTTCCTTGTTTGAGTTCTAGAAACTTTATCTCCTTCTTGCTTCACACATCTTCCAGGAAGTATTTCTCCAGGAATGACCCCTTAAGATTTCCCAAGTCACTATCCGGCCTTCTGCCTCCATGCATTGGCGAGTGTTATCCCACCAATACTCGGCTTCCTCTGCCAAAGTATAAGTGCTAAAAGCGACTTTCTGTTCTTCCGGGTACGCCATAACTCAGAAAATCTTCTCAATTTCCCATATCCAGGTCTGGGCACCATCCGGGTTGTATCCTCCACGGAAAGAAGGAGGATCATTATGTTGAAATCGGTCCAACCCGTGATACTCTGCAGCTCCTAGAGCTTCTTCTCTTTGCTGATTCCCCAACGCCTGGGCTAAGGCTTGGAGAGCATCAGCAATAACACGGTCATTCCTACCAGCCATCACTTCCTACGCATAGTGAGAAGTGAGAACCAGGAAGAAATACAACACAGGCACCAAGTTATACTATGCAGACTTCCTATTCTTTGTATCTTGTACTACTTGCCATAATGTTCCCTTGCATTGTCCCGAATTATACAGATGGCCATTCTAATAATTCACAACAACACATAGAACTTATGGTATAGTAGACATGGAAATACAAACTTACTATGACCACACTAGCATTCTACATAAGTTCTAACATTAAGAAATATAACTCAATAACAGAACAATTAATTACTTTAACAATCAACACGGCATGCACATAAGAAACATAGCAAGCTCACAACTCACTGGCCGAAAGGTCCAACCTGCTCTGGTACCACTAATGTAACGACCCGCCTCGTCGCTACTGTATCATACTCTTTAATCACATTTTTAATTGTAATTTATATTTGAAAATCACTTTAAATTGATTACAAAAATAGTAGAAAATTTTGCGCGTGAACTCAATCAATATCAATGATTAAAAACACAAATAGTTAATGTTGAAATACCTCGTAATACATTCATATAAGAACATAATTTGGAGTGATTACAAACAACCATGTCTAAAGTGTACAAAGTTTTCAAAAGAAACAAGGGATTAAGTGACGGGAGTGTAACTAGCAAAACAATGGGGTGTATCCATTAAAACAAGAGATACATCTAGCAAAATACAGCTCCTGCTCGGGTTACAATTCAATGCCATTCCGGCAACAAAACACTTCTATAAGACGGGTTCTAACTAAGAGTGAGTTGTCACAATACAGCTCGTGGCCGGGATATGGTCCAAAGCCATCCCAGCATCACAACTCATTTATAGGCCGGGTTCTAATCGAACATTATCCCGGATACTTGGCGGCTCCATTGATAAGTGTTTGTCGTGTCGCTTCAAATTAAACTACGTTAATTATGTAGCACAAAATTAACCTAGGTCGACTCAAAGACACTATCAATATGGTTATATCTTCAATTCACTACTAACAGTAAAGGGGATTTTTGTCAAACAGTTTGCAGGCACGAAGTAAAAAAATGCAAAAACACAAACTACGATTAAAGATCAATGCAGAAACTAACAGAATTGATAACAAGTAATGTAAAACAGATTAAAGAGCATCAATCCAATTCACCAAATCAAGCTATTCAAATCATCATCGTTCTCAGAAATTTATCCTATTGTGAAAGTTCATTTAATTTCATTAGAAGCAGTTCAATTGAATTAACCCCTAAATTAATTGAAACCACAACCCTAATTGAAATATCATCCAATTAATTTATGATTTATATTTGAAATTAGGAAATGAATCCATAACTTAATCCGCTTTCAATCCTAAATGCATTCATAATCATGAAAATAGAATAGCAATTGAAGAAAATGAAGAACAATGAAGAACAAGGAAGAACAATTGAGAGAAAATAAGAGAAAGAGTTTTGATTCTAAAAACTTAAAAAGAGAAATTTAAAGTATTTATTCCTCCTAATGTCACTAATATATAGTGACTAAGTCTGAAGAAAAGAATGGGCCATGAAAAACCCATCAATTCTAATTATTTATGCTACTTACACCAATAAAAGTCCAACTCGCAGCCCAGAATACAAGTGCAGTGGTTCTGACTTCAAAGCCTAAAATGACCCTCCAAATGGAAGAATTGGCCTTGGCTTATTTCTGGTAAACTTGTAGATCTTTTCGTTATCTTTCCAACGACTACAAGAAGACTCGATTCAGAGTTCCATAGAGATTTGTAGATCCTATACAAGGCAGATACGTCAAGTGAGCATAAAATTCGAAAATACACAACAATTAGCAATTAAGCTCACTAACTTGCCTAAGACAAAAACTGAATTAGAATGGGAAAATAAAAGTCCAAGAGAAGTCAAATAAGCTATGAATGATAGAAAAATATTTAACTAAAGGCACTCTATCAAAATACCCCACACTTAAATATTTGCACTCCTGGGCAAAACTAAAAGAAAGACTAAATGAAAATTTCAAACTAAAGTAAATCAAAAATTTAAAAGAAAAGTATGAACAAGGCACACATATTTTTCAATGAATCATAACAATGCACAAAAGTGAGAAAGATGAAAGATGGAAGAATGATATTACGGTAACAAACAATCCATGAAAACATGATCACAAAGTGCAAAGTAAGAAAGTGAGTCAAGTTTAGAATTTAGAATGTACCAAGGTGATAGAAATCTCTCAAAAGGGCAACACTCAACCTCATATAATGTGTATGGCTTTGTGTTTAGACTCAAACATCACATGTAACTAGCACATCCAAGTATTGACAAGACTCTAATTCATTCAACTTGAAATACACATGCATCAAAAGATCAAAGGACTATATTAGCTTGTAATGAATGACTTAGGTAAAGGTGGATAAGAAAAGGATATTTAGGCTAAAACTAAGAGAAAAGAGGGGCAATGGGGAGCAAGCCAACAAGTTCAAAGAGGGGTAGAAACAAAGAAATGAGATTTAAAGGAATTTACAAGGATGAAAATCAACC